>JALPQI010007763.1:0-49610 GCA_025490895.1 Thaumatotibia leucotreta | reverse complement strand
CTTGTTAACTTTATTTATTTATGATACTGTATCACAATTGTTAAGTTAACCCATTAGCCTATTAAGAAGTAATCAATACCAAATTACATAACATACCTTTGGTGTGGCATGCCTTCCGAATATTTGTTGTGAAGACATGAGCTCAGACACTGAAGCACCGGAACAGAGGTGAAGTTTTCAGACGCAATCATCTCAAGTCCTGCCTCCTGTCGCTTCTTCTCCTTTACAATAATGTCAAACAGCTCCGGGTCAGTGTCCCACAGGTTCCCATTCAATAATTTCTTGTCCATGGCTGTTGTTGTACTATAACTTCTTACAGGGAATAATCTCTGAAACACGGAAGCACGTGAGTAATTTAACGTCTTTACGACTTGCCTCCTCAATAAAGACTGGACTCTAAGCAAAAGCATTGACCTGAAATTGATATCTAGATAACGCAATCACAAACAAAAGTTAATTGTTGTTTATTTCATCAGTCGCGCTATAAATAACATTAAGAACGGTTTCGAGTATAATTCCATCAGGGTTATTCATAATAAAAATCAGTATCAACAAAATAGCACTCACTTCACGTTTAATATTTTATACGACCTAACCTGGTAACAACAACGTGCTAAGTTTGATTGGAAGTACTAACAATGTTATAGGAGGCCAAGTCGTTTAAACCATTAAACCGGCAATCTACGTTAGGAAACTTTATAACTATTAAACTTACTTGAAGGCTGCTTTTTGCCTGTACCGTCGTTGATGAGCTCTTTAAGTTTTTCAGCGAAACTCTCTGAAATGTTCTAGGGCCATCATAAAAGCAGGTTCGGAATAACTTGTTGTTCATGATGATAAAATACGTATTGTTTTAACTATAACAATTGAGCACACTTCTGTTTTTCTTTGCACAAACTTGAATATTATTTTATCACCAGCGATAACCCATTATGAACTTTAACGTCAAGTGACATTGATTTGACGTTTCTGACGTTTCCAACTTTTTTTCTCAACGGAATGTGATTTACGGACACATGTTATTCAGCCACATCCAGTCGAAGAATGAAAATAATTGCTCGTAGTCGTAATGTTGATAATACTCTCGGGTCATGATGTAGATGAATTAAGTAACGATTTGTAAACATTTCTCAATCAAACAAGTCATTATACTCACGACGTGTGGCACCAACATACAGTTTACCAGTATATGAATAGTATAAGTAGGTACATGGTAAGGGTAGGAATAACGATACTATAGGTTTAAAATTTAATTTATTTTTAAAGGTAAATGCAAAACATACTTTTCGAGGGTTCTACGCAATCAGAGTTTTTTTCAGTGAGTATTAATCGAACGAAATCGAGGGCAATTTGGCTGCAACAATATTGTAGATGTAAAAAGCCTACGTGAAATAGGTAGGTATAGTGTAGCGAAATAGGTAAAAAATCGCCAACTCAAGCAGATCTTATTAATTATTAATAAGACTTGCTTTACTTGACTGTTTTTACCTATTACAAACCTGGAGAGGCGTGAGTTATGTTTTCTGAAAATGTTTGTAGGCTAAGCAATTCACTAAAATGTTAGCGAAACCTCGGGCAGTTCAGTATATTCCAAATTAAAGATTTGGATGCGATTCAAAATGACTTTTTGTGTGAGAATTAGATTTTGTGTGCTTGTCACTAAGTAGGTACGATTCGAGCAGGACGAAGCAAACCCGTTGCTCTGCAATTTGAATATGCCTCTATTATACATACGAGGATTATATGAGGATTCTAAGAATCACGTAGTGTTGCTTACGTAATAAAGTTTCACACGCAAGTTGCTGACGCTACTTGATATTTATCGAGCAATGTTGAGAAAGTTAGTAAACATGGAGACGTACGCTCCGCCTGGGTCCCCCGACACGAACTAACACAATATTTACCGTACGTTTGTGTGAGAGGGAGAGGATTAAATTCGGTCCAGGGATATACCACGCCTTTTCTTGAATTTATTGCAGGAAAATAAACTAGAAAAATACAGGCTTGGTTAATGTTTGTGGCTGCCGCGAATCTTCAGCGCAATTTTTTGTGTGAAGTCTCGACCCATGACTTTCCATTAGCTTTTATATAACAGTCTGAAGTATGAACATATAAATAAACAAATCGTCCCTTCTACTATACCTACGTATTATTTTTCCTTGGATATTTAGGTAGGTATAGGTAGTCAACAAAAATGTGGTCTAGCTCCTTTGGACTTTGTTACCACTGAATAGAGTCGAAAAGTGGTAAACCAAATTTTTTGTCGACTGTACAATTTTTAAGTTGTCAATATACATTTTTATTAGGTAATAAAACAACAACATGCATGTTGTGACTTGTGACTCGTAGGTAAGGTATACCGTAAACTGGGCCCCTAGGCTGATCATGTGTATGTGGTTAAGTTCATGCATTTTTGATCCTACTATTCGATTAATTCGTGTCAGCGGCGGCCTTACCTGAAATTGTACAGGGCCTTAATCTCACAAAAATAAGGGTAGACCTATGTATCTTCAGGATCCATCTAGACTATGTCATACGTCGCATATTACTTACTCTGCCTGCTAAATGGGTTCTCTCTGGCACCTCAAATTTCATTAGGCACAAGAGCAGGCAGCCGAGTTACTTAGATAAGTTTCCTTATATTTAGAATAGACTGTGTAATATCATACACGTAGTAACTTTGTTTAGGGTATTCCTTACCTACGAGTCACAAGTCACAACATGCACGTTGTTGTTTTTTTTTATTAATAAAAATGGTCGGATATCTCTGAAAATATTGACATTACAAAAATATATACTATAGGATTGCAGCACAATAAAAAAATAATACCCACTTGACTACTAGTTCTACCACTTTGTCGGCGTGATTAATATGTAGGATACCTACCCATACAAAATTGCAAATTTCTGGTTCTAACGGCTACTGAGCTTATGCTGCGGACAGACAGACGGTTGCCGGTTTACTACGGAACCCTAAAATTACGAGTAAATAGGTAGGTAAATAATGAAAAACATCTATAATTCAAACGAGTATTCCTTCTTTAATTACTGTAGGTACCTACGTAATTTTTCTTCCCTAAGCAAGCAATTAGTCACTTCTTTGGACACTTGGATAGGTGTCCTAGATGTGACTGTACTTGGGTTCAAGACTTCTCTTCGTTTGGTCGGTAACGGAGCTGTGTCAAGAGTAGGTACTTTCCCTCAAGTTTCCCTCATTGCATATTTTACCTATTCGCGCTTAAAATCTTCAAACCGGGAAACTGGGGTAATTTAATTCAATGGGTTTGATAGTAGGGCAAAGTAGTATGGCTTAAGTATTTAAAGCACATACCTACCCAACTTATCAAAAAGGAAACCACAGTCCGTAGGTACCCATTGTATATTGAAGTATTTAGAATACCTGTTACGTTTTGATTCTATATGGTTCTTACCTACTAGGTATATGATTGGTACATTTGGTACACATCCGGAACCTACAGGAGTTACAGTTTATCGATATTTATGTATCGAAATTTAATTTAATAATCCCTAGGGATAGACATAGACAACTGAAAGCGACTTTGTGAACTTCACTGTGCAATTGTTATACAGAGTGTTTTTTTTAAGTGGGACAGTATGGGGAAATCGGAAACTATAGAAGATACAGGGAAGCTGTCTTAGGAGACATTAGGTATTTTTTTGAGATAACAATTTCGGCATTTACAAAATTGTGGTCAAGTGCGAGTTGTACCTAAAAATTAATAATATTGATAAAAAAAAATTGACGCAGATCGACGTAATTTCATGCGTAGACAATTTTATTGAAAAATCTGAACAGCAGAAGTTAGTCAAATTCAAGAAAACCATTTCGCATATTACATCCACTGTGAAGTGTCAACTGCAAGGTCAATATTTAAAAAAGTATCACTTAAACTTTTCGAATACGACATTTGAATTTGGAACGTTTTATAATCAAGTGCGAACTTGACCAAAATTTTGAAAATGCCAAAATTATTGTCTCAAAAAATACCTAATGTCTCCTAAGACAGCTTCCTTGTATCTTCTATAGTTTCCGATTTCCTCATACTGTCCCACTTAAAAAAAACCGGCCAAGTGCGAGTCGGACTCGCGCGCGAAGGGTTCCGTACCATTATCAATTTATTATTAAAAAAATACAGTTAAATCAACCTACCTCAAAAACTATAGGAGATAATTTAATCAAACTAAAAATCGTTGATAGAGTTTATTGATGTGCATAACATATATTTTTTTTAGAATTTTATATTGCGTAGTTTAAAAAATAGAGGGGGGGGGGGACACATTTTTCAGACTTTGAGAGCTGATATCTCGAAAACGATTTGCTTAAACAAAAATAAGATTTATAAACCTTCATATCATTTTTCAAAGACCTTTCCATTAATACCACACACGCTTATATACAACTAAAAAAAAAATTCTATCCCCCAGTTACATGTATGGAGGGCTCCCACCGCAATGGTTTTTTGTACAATTTAGTATCATAATTCTGTAGCGGTTTATACAACACATATCCTTACCAAATTTCGTTACTGTAGCATTTATAGTTTCCGAGTAAATCGGCTGTGACAGACGGACAGACGGACAGACTGACATGACGAATCTATAAGGGTTCCGTTTTTGCCATTTTGGCTACGGAACCCTAAAAATACTCTTTGTAATGTAGGTTTTAGTAACTTACTTTTATGACTACGTAGTTCACACTGAAAATTTCGGGAATGACCCACTTAGAGATCACTCAGCATACAGAAACAATTATTTTCTGAAAGTATAACTCTTTAGTATTTTTTTGAGGTATAATTTATTCGGTTAACACCTGTATTTTAGGATTTCTTGCCATTTGAAAATTGTGTGTCGGGCGATTTTACGAATTTCGCCCAAATTTTTTACACTATTATAGTTTTTACACTACTTTCAAAAATACGGCCTTACTCAACAATGAAGCAGGAATAGGCTTAGATTCTTATTTAGTAACAAAGCTCAATTCTTGTAGGACTGCTTGTAAAGGTGCGGTTAAACTAAAAGAGCATTCGCTGTTCTAGCGCCCGTTCTAAGAAATCAACCAATCACGTTTTGTGTACCGCAAAACGCGATTGGTTGATTTCTTAGAACGGGCGCTAGAACAGCGAATGCTCTTTTAGTTTAACCGCACCTTTATCGTTTTCACAAATTGTATTGCTTTCGATTTTTTCTTATGGATGATTCTAGAGATCAACGTCTTTTAACAGCCATACCCTAATTTTAAATCGCACTAACGTGGTAAATCATAGAGAATTCATGAAACAAATTATGTTACGAAATTCGGACATCCTTAGGTATCCATATGACTTACTAGAAAAAAATCCAATATAAATATTTTTTCTTAAAAAATCTATAGTTTCAATGAACAACCCAAACAAATCTTCCATACAAAATTCCAAAAACTGAAAAATTTCTTACAAAAAGTGATCTAGGAAAAATGGGTTATGAGCTTTGAGAATTGGTTCAATTGTATTAAAAAATTGTACACATTATCAAAAAGAGTTAAGAAAGGTGATAATTTAAACAATAGAGGCATAATTAATACAGTTTCCTAGATTCCCGACAATTTCAGTGTGGCCTACGTATTTGTCTTGTTTTGCCATCATGCCTTGCTTGCTTGCGCCTTTTCAACAGTAAATTCGTTTAAAGTTTTAAACATCGGAACTATAGACCGTAGAAGTTTCTGCATATATAATCATGTGCGATGTTTTTAATAATTTTGAATACTTAATATGATTTGATTTAAGCTTTTTTATCGGTCTTTATTTTCAAAACTGTAATCTTTAAATACGTATTTATGTAATTAATCGAACTAACTTAACCTATATTTAAGATTGGCCCTTATGGGATTGTACCGAGGATTCTGGCGGCGTTTCCTCGCTGTTTCGCAATTCTGATACATTGTGCGAGGAAGTCGCCAGCTCTTGAAGTTTTGAGCTTTGTGAAAAACAAATATAAATTCTATTTCCGATGGGCAGTCAAGTTAAATAACTCTCGCTATGCGCAAAATCCACTTAGAGACGACGTGACGCCAGGACTTCAGAAAGCCAGAAACGTGCCAAGTGCGGAAATTGTGTCGTTTGAAAATAACTGTGAACTCTCAGATATTTATCTATGTAGACATTACATGAAAATGTTATTGCAGTAGGCGAATGTGATACGATGTTCGTACCGATGGCTAACCAAAGGAACTTCAGTTTATTCATTCTGATTTACTTAATATGTTCAGTCGAGGGCAAATAAGCCTGTACACTGTAGTTACATAACTTACTGTTTCATTTTTCTTTACCGTACCTACCTACTCCAGATAAATCTAACTACCTATTAGGAAATAATAATGCATAGGTATCTTAAGTAGAGAAAGTTATATTTTTTACAAAAGTATTGAGTTTAACCTACTGGAAAAGGGGAAAAAAATAAACCTCCCACCACAAACTTGTTTACCAAAGACGTCCGTAGTTCACCCAAAACCGTTCTG
Organism: Thaumatotibia leucotreta; assembly: GCA_025490895.1. Classification (NCBI taxonomy): domain Eukaryota; kingdom Metazoa; phylum Arthropoda; class Insecta; order Lepidoptera; family Tortricidae; genus Thaumatotibia; species Thaumatotibia leucotreta. The sequence goes on along the minus strand of JALPQI010007763.1, from coordinate 43,096 downwards.
TCACTCATGAATTATCCGTGACCTCTTTTGCAAGACTTTTTCTTTTGTTAACTATCACTGGCACTTAGTAAATAACTGATAGGTTTGGCGCACATCCAAAGTAGTTAACCGTATTTCACGCCATCTTTTATAGATAGTATTCACGAAGAACTAAAGTAAATTATTTTTCACACCACATTCCCAAGTCATAGAGATTATCTTTATAACACTATCATCTTATAATGTACCTACACGTTTTACATTCTCCGCTACCTATAACAGTAGCCGTAGGGTAGGTAGGGTAGAGAACGACTAGTTGAGCAGTCGGGTAAGTTGAGCAACTTAATATAACTATAATAACTATACAGGTCCATCATATTGTTTGATTTACTTAAGCAAAGCCTGGTGAAGGTCGCAGGAGTCCGTTAGATGCGGGTGGCGCCGGACCTGCCATTGTGGCAATCTTTGGGGGAGGCATATGTTCAACAGTGGACGTCTTCGGCTGATATGATGATGATGATGATGATGATAACCTAAACGAAGTTTTATTGTAGGTACGTAATAAACATAAGTATTTCAGGTGGACCTAGTAGCTGTTTTAACACACATAGTAATAAATAAATGTGTGTATAACTTAATATAAAATATAACAATAATGCACGTTCACGTTTATGTTCAATATCTGCAGAAGCAAACGTTATTATCTACCAGTGCGATACGCTTAAGTGCAGAATCAATGCAATACGGTTCAAGAGAGTTAATAAAACTATATTTTTACTATCTTGATAGCGATTGGAGAAAGCAATACTTAGTGGTCGTCGTTTTTTCACAAACACTAGAAAATGGGATTCTAGCAATAGGTTATATAGTTATTTAACTCATTTATTTCTATCCAATTCTAACTAACACGTCACATATGCCACTGAAAAAAGCGACGAATTATAATTCACTGGAATAAAAGCGACGCGTTAATTAAATTTTAACTAGCTAGATTATTAGAGACATGTAAAATTCAGGAATACAAATAAATAAATAAATAAGACGCTTTACTGCGGAGTTGTACCAGCTGACCTATATGAGCAGACACTAGATTAATTGCAACACTTTCTGTTTACAGCTACGGGCTCCCGCTGATAGTGAACCTAATGAATACATACAACCTCTGTCAATAGCCTTTGTCTATATCTTACGTTATTTACTCAGGGCCGTTACATGGTCAGATACGATCTCGAATATATCGATCTACCCGGCGGCACCCGAAACCCGAAACATAAAACGGCGATAATATTAAATAGGTACCTATGTGATTTAAATACATAATATCTAATGAACTGAATCGTCATTTTACAACAATTTCTTAAGATGTAAGTAAATTGCATTAATAATATTTTAGAATCGAAAAAAATCTAGCAAAATGTTCGAAAAAGATTAGGTACACCAAAAATGTATCCATTTGTGAAACCAACTTTCTTCATTTAGAGCCAGTGGATCAGTTTCGCTACATTCTGATCAGACTTTTATTGAACGACCATCATTGAAAGTTGTTTACTGTTTACCCTTACAGCCCTAAATATAAGTGTTCTTGTGTGTACGCCGTAGGGGTAGAGTTGAAAGTTTTGTTTCAGTAAACAAGCAAAAGTTACCCCGTGCCGTAGGCCGTTCGTTAAGGTAAATTGATTCTTTGCCGCATTGTTTGTTGTGAAATTGCGCGAGGATTACAGTTTTAGTCAAACGAAACGGTTACTTTTACCTTCACCTTAGTTAACCACTATCTTATGACAAGGCATGGCTTATAGTGCTTTCGCCTGTCCACAAGAACTAAATATATAAAAAAATCACCTTAGTCATGTACCCTCTTGATATGTTTTGGTATTTAATTACTACTTATTATATGTACGTTTTTAAAATTGGATGTGGCAGTATAACGAGTAAAGTACCTTTGTTATAATAGTAGGTAGGTATTTAATATATGTTTCAAGATGTTATCACAGATTCTATATTTTGGCAGAATTTATTACAATTTATTACAAAAATACAAAACGAACTAAGTATATGTCAGAGGGACAGCCGAGAAACGGGGGATGGCGAATATTTAATTCCTAGCTAAGCTAAAGGTGTATACTATGCATGGACGCACATAATTAAACACAAGGTAAATTACAATCTTTTATTACTGGTTCACAAATGATAAACCTCTGTCGTGAGAAGAACCAGCAAGAAACTCAGACGGTCTTACATTTTCCAAACTTTAAATAATCACAACAAGTACACACTTAAAACAAGACTATTTACAACACTTTAAACTATACTGATAGAAAACGACTGGAGAGTTATAAGCTTGCGTCCATGCATCATTTACTCAACCCTGGAATGCTTTATTCCAAGTCTAAATCAAGAATGAATCCCTGAACACTGCGCTAGTGACCTTTTATAATGTTAGCTCCAAACTACCTGCTTCATAGGCGGGTAGATTCCAACATGACGTTTAATGTCTACCTGCATGGACCAAGCAAAGAACATCTCAAGCAAAACATTGCTTATCGTTTTCTACATTTTATAACTCTTAACAAATTAAATGTAAACATTGCAAATAAGACTATTCTCAATTTAAATAACACTATTTCGACGTTCAACGACTTGACATGTCGTACATGTCTGCGCCAACTGAAGCACGTCTCCGACACGGCCATACTGACAAGACAAGCGTCCTCGCTTGTATCTGAAACAAACACGTACACCAGTAGTCTTTGTTACCACTCGGTCACTCCTGACCAAATTACTTCTTAATCTGTCTACGTAAAATCATCTCAATTCAAGAAAAATCATTTTAATCTTTGCAACTGATTTTAGGCTCACTTGTGGTCAGTTAATTACCACCAATTTAAAATCAAAAACAAACAAGTACCATCTGGCTTTCCTAGCCACATTTGACGTAAAACATTACAGAAAACTTGCGGAAGAATATAATCTCATTCATGGCATATTGACTATCACATAATCACAAACATTACGCGCATCCCTAAGGGATCGCCGATTCAACCCTATGACACTACGGTCTCTAAAACGCGACCTCCGCCAGAGCCTGTCGCGCACCGCGTACCCACGGACTACTCACAGGTAGACACAACGGGCTACGGCTACGATCAAGCCTCTGGTACGGTCGACCCATTCTGACCTCAATACATAATGGGATAGAAAGGACTACTATTACATTTTACGAAATCAAATTTGAAACAATTTTACACACGATCATTTCACACTCCTCTTCTATAACCTGCTAGAGGATCGTAGGAACATCTTACAATCGTCAATGTGACTCTATACACATCCACCACTTTAGCAAGGTACGCAGGTAAACCACCATCAGTTATCAGAAATACTGTAAGCAAACTCATCGTGCATGACCTCAGCAATGTACACAGAAAAACAATCTACAGTCATCAACATGTGACAAAACACCCGCTATCCGAGTAAAGTACACGGACACATCTATAACCTTCAGCGCAGTCACTGACTGACCCGAGTTTAACTGACTGACCTGAGTAAGTAAAGTTTGCAAGAACACTATAACTCTCAACAACATTGTTGGCAAACTCATCATCCACGACCTTAGCAAGGTACGCAGGAATACCATCTACAGTCACCATTAATACTGTAGGAACACTTCATCTACGACCTCAGCGAGGTACGCAGGAATACCATCTACAGTCACCATAATACTGTAGGCACACTTCATCCACGACCTCAGCTAGGTACGCAGGAACACTGTCTACAATCATCACATGATTGTACGAAAACCATCCACAGTCTCCAAACTGACTGTGGGCATACTCTGAAGCCAACTTATTACTTTGCCCAACATACGATTTACAACATTCGTCATCACGTTTGGGATTTTGACAAGACAATGTCAAAAATCATGCCAGTCTTTAGGCAATTAACATCCCGGCTTATTTTTACCCCCAGAACGTAACGGTATACCAAAAATTCACATCTATCATCATGTCATCAAATATCACTCAGTTACATTTCTTGAAAACCAAGTTCAGTTTTACCAATTAAAAGTCAAAATGATTTAAACTAAAGAGTCAATCCCTCGACTCAAACAAAAACGTAAGTAACTCAACCAGGTTACACCATAACCATGCACCTGATTCAATTTCTGTCCATGGGCTTGTTAGGATCCAATAACCCATCAGAAGTTAACCATTTCAGCCGCGTAAGTGCTACTCCTCGCAAAGAGTATACTGCACATAAAAAGCAGTTCATGTGCACCTTGTACATGCTCCGGAACTTCCGATGCGATTATTAGATCACGCTCAATCCATCGAACTTGCTCTCAGTCCATTGAAAGCTCAAATGACATAAGAACTCATTAAACTTAACAATTACCCTTTCCGCATTTAAAGTAGTTAATACAAAATTAAATGCCGCAATTCAGTATCATATTTTCTTTAGGTACTCATTTAATCAACTAAGGGAATTAAAATCAACTTCATTAACATTTGAAACAGACTAGCCAGTCTGTCTATGTACTTACTACTTTACTAGCTAGTAACCGACATAGTTCTACAATAGTAAAAATGAAACACTTCACTTCAACAAAAACAACAAATGGGTTGCAGTACTCACAGCAGTTACAATACTCCAGATGCTACACCGAGCAATAGAGTCTTAACAACCACCTCCATGGCTGTCGGACAATCAAAACGCATTGACCACTTACACCATTAAACCAAACGCACGCCACTCACAGTCGTGGCCGCACTGAGACGGAAAAATAGATCCGATTTTACACCTACGACTACGAATGATAAATGGTGTATGTAGTCCGAGAAAACTGAACCCAACAAAAATGTAAATAGTTTCATTCCACGATTGCAAACTATACGATTGCAAACTATACTGACTAATTCTAGTACCCACCATTTTAATTGAACTAAGGTAGTCAAACTGAAACTATTGACGGTCCAAATAATAAGAAATGATTATCATCATCATTACCATAACCACCATCATCATCACAATAACCATCATCGTCATCATAACCACCATCATGATCATAACAACCATCATCATCATAACCACCATCATCATCATAACCACCATCATTATCACAACCACCATCTTCATCATAACTACCATCATCATCATAATCACCATCATCACCATCATCTCCACCATCATCATCATCACCACCACCATCATCATCATCATCATCATCATCATCATCACCACCATCATCATCACCACCATCATCATCATCATCATCATCATCATCATCATCATCATCATCATCATCATCACCATCATCATCATCACCATCATCATCACCATCATCATCATCATCACCATCATCATCATCATCACCATCATCATCATCATCATCCTATATCAGAAATTGTTAAAATACATCTCAATGCGTTTAATAAAACTTTAATAAAGTCTTTAATAAACTTTAACCTTACGTTATCGCTGTCTAATTTAGTTTTAATGTTTTTTTTTTTTTTTTTTTTTTTTTTTTTTTTTTTTTTTTTTTTTATATTTATATTTATTTTCAAAACTACAATTTATGTACATAGATTAAATCTAACTAATCTACTTAACCTAACCTATATCTAAGATTGGCCCTTGTGGCATTGTACCGAGGATGCTGGCGGCATTTCCTCGCTGTATCGCAATACTGATGCGTTGTGCGAGGAAGTCGCCAGCTCTTCGGTCTCTAGTTACATCAACCAGACGTTTCGCGATCTCAGCAAACAATTTGCGTGCGCTGGGGCCCCAAGAACCTAAAGTTTCTACGCCAAACGGTACAAAATCGTACCCTTTCCCGTTTTAATGTTGCATTTCTTGCTCATTTTTTAACTCTATAGAATCGAAAGGGTAGAAGCCCTCGATGACTCAACAACATTAGCTCAGGGCTCAAATAGCTCAACAAAATGTGAACTCCTCACCGGATTGACAACGTGTCTACACCACGCGCTGCACCACGTGTTCACGGTAGGCAGCAGCGACACCAGCCATCAGCCTCTGCCGCGCCGTGGGGACATGATGACAGCAATAACTTGCAGGTCGGCAGCTCGCTCCAATTCACCATGTTGAACTGTAATCATCAAATTGTACGGTATCAGTTTTATCACAGAGATAATTTGCATGCGAGCTCTCAACTTAACCAGATCACAAAAATAAAAAGTTGAGGTTAGGGTATTGGTATCCTTTGGTAACTTTGTATTAAAATAATAATAGGCTTCACTTTACTACAACCAAGTTAATCTCGCAAAGATTAAAACGTTTTTGTAAACACAAAAACTTCACGCTAAAAATAGAAATGTCAAACTGTTATTTCTTTAAATTAATGCTTCGAATTTTGCATTAAAACAATTGGAACGAAACCTGTCCTTGTATATCCGTTGCTCCAAAAGCAACTCCCGAAGAGCTGGAGTCTTTATTCTCCTTCATTTCCTGGACGTTTCACAAGAAATTGTGGTAGTTTCATCGCAACAGCATAGTCATCCTGAACGGAACTTCTGGCTACTATGAACGTGTTGTTCTTGAAATTGAAACATTTTGAGCTCGTTTCATTGCCACAACATAGTCGTCAGTATCATCAATTCATCACGAACGTAATCATCACGAAACATTCTGTAACATAAATTTCACACGCATAGAAAACTTAAAAAATCAGGCATACGAAATCTCTAATCAATTTTTGGTAGACCACAAAACCACGGGTTACTTGCCCGTATTTCAGAACTGGTAGTATTTCAAAAGTCAGAAAAGTAACAAGTATGAGCCATGATATTCTTTGAAATTATTCAAATTACTGTTTTTTTTTTTTTGTGAAGTGGGTGGGGTACCTATTGCAACAATAGAAATTCCATAAAAAAAACTAACTTGATATCTCAAATTACGTCTCGAAACAGACTTTGCTTCAAAAGATACGAGTAGTTTACACCTTACACCAAATAAAAAAGTAACGATAGTTCAACCTTACCGACTGTCGATGATTCAAACCTCACTCTTTACGTGTGGTACATTTACCATCCACACTCATTGTAGGCGATTAGTCAACATCCCGCTTTCTGATGTCAGAGGGACAGCCGAGAAACGGGGGATGGCGAATATTTAATTCCTAGCTAAGCTAAAGGTGTATACTATGCATGGACGCACATAATTAAACACAAGGTAAATTACAATCTTTTATTACTGGTTCACAAATGATAAACCTCTGTCGTGAGAAGAACCAGCAAGAAACTCAGACGGTCTTACATTTTCCAAACTTTAAATAATCACAACAAGTACACACTTAAAACAAGACTATTTACAACACTTTAAACTATACTGATAGAAAACGACTGGAAAGTTATAAGCTTGCGTCCATGCATCATTTACTCAACCCTGGAATGCTTTATTCCAAGTCTAAATCAAGAATGAATCCCTGAACACTGCGCTAGTGACCTTTTATAATGTTAGCTCCAAACTACCTGCTTCATAGGCGGGTAGATTCCAACATGACGTTTAATGTCTACCTGCATGGACCAAGCAAAGAACATCTCAAGCAAAACATTGCTTATCGTTTTCTACATTTTATAACTCTTAACAAATTAAATGTAAACATTGCAAATAAGACTATTCTCAATTTAAATAACACTATTTCGACGTTCAACGACTTGACATGTCGTACATGTCTGCGCCAACTGAAGCACGTCTCCGACATATATTTAAATATTTAGTAAGAATTAAGTGTTCAACTTACCTAAATAAATGAGAATATATATATATATAACAAGACACGATAACGATTCTCATTATTCCAGCACGCACGTATATTTACGTAACGACTAACGAAGAATTTAGGGATCTTTACTTTTCTACGAATACGAATTCCAAATTGCGTAGGTAAGTAATTAACATCTGGTAATTTAAATTCTGCTACAGATTTCTTTCTTTTTAGGGTTCCTTATTAACGCGGCTTTCTATCCGGCTCGCTCGCACCAATAGACAGCACATTTCTATTAAATTTATAGAAAACCAAATCTAATAACAACTACTAAAACGTCAGATATGGAACAAACAATAAATCACGCAATTCCAGTGAATGAACTCCCCCGTTCGGTCACTAGGCGTAAGCCATTTTGAGTTCTAGTTATAGAACACTGGATTAAAAGCCACTATTTGAAACGAAATCACATTAAACTATACTTTAATAGCATGATCATAACCTTCTGGTTTCAAAAAAACACGCACTGTACCTGGGAGATGCACGAAACGCACACAATAACACATTAAACACAACGTAAGCTTACCTCAATCCTTATAACACCTCCATATAAAAAACGAACCGGCGCAACGTGCCCACTTTCGATCATCGCCATTTGGACACTGATGCATATGAGTTGATGTAAGTACTACCAGAACTTGTCAAATAATATTCCTACCCGAAAAAAAATATAACGCGTAGTAGAAATGTACAGAAAACTTATTTTACGAAAAAAACTTGTATTTTGTTCGTTCACTGGATTTGTTCATTCACTGGAGAAGTTACCCTAGGCTGCTGATGGTGATGATGATGAATAGTATTTTTGGACATCTTTACACAAATCGAGCTAGTCACGCAGTAAGCTCAATTAAGGCTTGTGATGTGGGTACCAGGTGACGATATATAAGTATAATAGATAGATACATATAGATACTTAAATACATAGACAGCCATGACCAAGGAACAAATATTTGTGATAATATACACAAATGTAATAAAATACACAAATAATGCCCTCGCCAGGATTCGAACCCGGAACCTCCAGCTTCGTAGGCATGGTCACTACAAACTAGGCTAGGGAGGCTGACATTGTATTATATTTTTATTTTATTCTTATTAGTTACGAGGTTTTTGTGGGATTTCATTTGAAAGCTGAAAGAGCTGAAATTGAACATTACAAAATAATTTTGTTGTTTATTTTACAAGCGAAAAAAGTGAAGTTATCTAACGAAATACCTATTGTCAAATTTTTATATAACTTTAAGATCTCTAGGTATCTTGAAAACTTTTAATCTGTTAAACCATGTTCAAAATTAAGCTAAACGTGAAGGCTGCTTTCAAAATAAAAACAAAATGGTAACAATAAGGTTTTGGCTAAATTGGTTTACAATAAGGAATTCATATGCCAGAAACAATCTCACTTACTTGATTCTCGCTCAGATGGACTCGCACTTGACCAGTTTTTTATTTTATGTTTTCCTCGTTGAATATTCATCTCGTTGGTATCAGCGCCTAATTCTCCTCCTGATTTAATAAGAACGCGTAGGCCTTCAGACAAAGGCCTTAGATTAAATAAAGGATCTAAGAAATCAGCGGTTAATCCTGTAAGACAATATTCAATGAAAAAAATAATATATATTTTCTACCATTAACTAGTAAAAATAGAACCGAGTAGCTGGTGTAGAAAATAGGGTAGCAACATACTATAATTATTTACGTACAGTTTTAAGGAATGTACGAGTATGTGAGCCCAAGTTCAAGTAAAAAGTTTGCCTTTTCTAGATAGGTATTTGCGTAATTCTCAAGTACTTCTCACCTGCGAGACTCGAGTAGACAAGTAGGTATACCTATCTAATAAGGTATAGGTATTTTTGAAATCGTAACTTTTAGTCACTCGCTACTGTTGTAACCACATATGAAATATTGAAATATTTTGGAGGGCCTAGGTGTCCATTTTCACGCACGGAGCCCGACGACGCTGTCCAATGACTACCCTGTGCGATGTGATCATGAGATGTACCATGTCGATTTGTTGAAATCACTAGGAATGGTCCTCAATATTGATGGTCTGTGATTTAGTAGATATATTTTGTATGTGGGGTAGTTTTGTAGATAGTGTCTTATTTTGATGGAAACCCAAATGTTTGAAACGTCGGGATGAACTACATTAATTAGGTAATTAATACGCCATATTATCCGTCTCCGGTTTTATTCAGTTTTATTTCACGAATAACTATGGCGGTAGAGGAAGAAAATATGAATAGGGACTATTACGGCACGTTCCACAAAATCCACATCCCCGGGTAAATATATCCGTCAGATAAAATTATCACTATCATTTTCCCCAGACATGTAAAAGAAAAGGACAGCTAACATTTTCTCTGAACAATATATTTTATTTAGGGATGGTGAAACAGAACCTTACTGATGAAGGTGACGTAATATCGACACGGATCATCCCGACGTTACTAAAATGGTGGATAATATAATATTTCTTGAACTTGGGGGTCTGAGAGCGGCGGCTGTTTGCGAGTGTTGATGGATGCGGTCTCGTACCAGCTATGATGCGAAAGCGTCATTTTGCCGGCCCATTACCAAAATTAATGACAACCCCTGCCGGTATAATGTATTTTCTACATTAATTTTATAGCTGGCCTAGTTCATTTTGAACGTTTTATTCTCTGAAATAATTTAATACTTTTTATGAAACATCATTGAGCATTCAAATGTAGCTACTTAGGTACTTATGTAGCCGAGTGGTTCAGGCATCAGCTGTGAAAGCTGAGGACTTGGGTTCGAATCCGACCCCCGAAATTGGTAAACTCGGTATTTTTTGTTTGGTATATGACATATAGGTACAGCTTGGTAAAAAAGAGTAGAAATTAAAAAATAGCAACATCGTAGTGTCGTCCCTTTCAAATCAATATGCGTCAGAAAACGGGACGACACTACAATGTTGCCACTTTTTAATTTATACTCATTTTTTGCCAGGCTGTATATGATATGATACCTTCATACTTTTCCTAAAACGAAAAAGGCGGTTATTGCTGTTTACAAATGTTGCCTTCCTATAGTTGTTTCGACGAGTACCTACCTAACTATTTAATTTACAGTTGATACCTACTCAAGTCTTACAAATAATAAATCATCATCATCATCATCATCATCAGCCTACTATAGTCCAATGCTGGACATAAATAATAAATACGTAATAAAAAATATATTCGTACAATTAGTGCCGGCTAAGTAAACAGGTACAGTCGACGTCAATAATATTAATACGGTTTAAGTACCAAAAATATATTACACGATTGTCATGGCAATAAAATCGTGTATATAAATATTTTTGGCATCTAAGCCTAAGCGTAGGTAGGTATTTATCTTTAGCACACAAGTCTTTTTGCGTCATGAGCATGAGGAACATACTTATAATTTTATACGTCTTATGTGATTATGGATCCACCCACATACTGGATAGAAGAATGGGGAGATCAATCAATCACATATTATTAATTATCACAACGTAGTTAGACCTATTGGCATTTGGTGGTAACCAGTAGCCCTACCATGAGATTCCGCTTCGTTATTAACACGCGTTTACTTTCTATCCATCACGCTCGCCCTTGCGTATTGGCCCGAGCGAGCCGGATAGAAGGTAAACGCGCGTTAATATCGCCGCGGTAGCTCATGGTACGGCTACAGTAGAGTTGCGCCGAATATTCCGTAATTATTTGGTATTCGGCATGTTTTGCGGTATTCGGTAAAAACTGACGAATATTTGTCTGACAAACAGATAATAAATATTATCCTATAATAAATCGATTATCCAAATACTTTGTAGTTTTTAAAAGTTAAGTAATATTTATACATTTATTGTTGTTATAAATCACTACATAGTATAAAATAAAGTCACTTTTTTGTCCCTTTGTCCCTTTGTACGCTTAAATCTTTAAAACCACGCAACGGATTTTGATGTGATTTTTAATAGGTAGAGTAATTCAAGAGGAAGGTTTTCATGTAGGTATAGTACCCGTGCGCAGCCGGGGCGGGTCGCTAGTGTTAAAATAAAACTTGAGCTTTAGTAAATTTCATTATTCAGTTTAATCGCCACATTAATACAAGACTACTAAACACGACACAGCAAGTTCTCTCGCTTGTCTAATACTGGTAGCAGGAGGTGACCGAGAGGGGTGAAATTCGCGCTGAGAAGCAAACTACATAAACCTGTTTAGTTTTAGTTTACCGAATAATTCGGCCGAGATTTTGGTTGGGTAAGGTTTGAACCGAATGTTTGGTCATGGTGAATTCATATTCGGTAAAATTTGTATTCGGCGCATCACTAGTTACTGGTTACTCCAGACTTTTCAAATCTAATGCCCGATCATTTTAGAGCGATTATTTTATTATTGCAAATTCCGCTTTCACGGATCGGTCGTATATTTCGAATATTTACCCTATTTAGTGATACTTGTGTATTGTTGGGTACGCATGAATAGAATGTCTACTTAATGGACTCAGTACGGCATACTTACTGATGTTTAGGTGACATTTCTGCTAACAACATGTGCGAGAGGATCGATCAATCATTCTGCGTTATTCCTGTCGTTTATTCAGTTTAGGCGACGACGTTGCCTATTTTGAACCAACATAAGGGCAACTTCGAGTCCCGTAGGTAGGAGATAACCACGAGATACCCATCTCATTGGAAATTGGACCTTTACGCTCGGAGTTAGATTCTATCGAGCATTCTTACGTCTGATATCGATGGGATATAACTCCAGCTACCTAATAAGTCTTTGTAATAAAAAATATTATAATATGCTGTAGGCCTAGTACTAGAGTTGGTTAAGGCGATAGTACGTCGCTGGTGAGATAAACACCTGTCTCGGTCTAACTGTATTAATTGAACAGTGATAGGTGTCTATCTCACCCGCGACATACTATCATCAGTCTGGTGATAATGCCGCTAGAACGTAATCACATAGACATGCACGCTGAGCTGCTAGGGTTAGCACATGACATGATTAAAGCGACAGTTAGTCCCACCGACGTAGACTATCCGTCCCATAATAGAAGACAGGAAGTCTATCTCGCAGAGCCAATCCTATGCTAAGCCTTCAGATTGAGTTTTGATTCTGACCGCAAGGAATAAGAATTACATTACGACACAAGTGCGAAAAACATGAAATTCGGAACGAGTGGCGATGTTTTAAATCGACACGAGTTACGAATTTCGTTTTTGCACGTGTCTCGTACGACGTTTTTTAGTACAGATGGCCCTCCGAAGTTTTGGACCTGACGTAAAATGACCCACTTCTCGCACTAGAGCCTAAAAAACGCATCATCTGTACTAAAAAATAAATTATAATTATACCTTACAAAGGCGGTATTTGAATTGCGATTAGGTGACAGCCTGCAACTCGCAAATCGCCACCCTATTGGAACAGCGGGTGACAACGACGCAGGTGCGTCGTATACGGAGATTAAAACAGTATTAGCGTACATGTCGTACCTATAACGTCCAAATTTAGCGCACATGCCAGTTCAGGTTTAAACTGTCACACGTGGGAATACGGTCTGTTATGAAATAGCTGGACTCTGGATTATGTCCGATGTAGGTACCTGCTATATTCGAGATACATATTAACCGCGGAATTAGTATCAACCTGACAATGATTTCAATTCCACGTCATCGTCAACATAAACAAGGTTAAGTAGAAAATGGGTATTTACAATCTGAATTCATGAAATATTTTCCAATTAGCAGCAGGTATAGTTCGAGAAATATAAATTGAATGTTTATTTTTACTATAATGTAGGTAGAAAGTTACCAATTTATATTTCACAAACTATACTCGCGATCATGACTCATGGCAAAAGGATACCTACAATTTTATTATGTGCCAACACAAGGTACCTACGTATGGGGCAATGGGGTTACGAATTATGAGATAAAAAGTTGAGATGAGGGTTTGATAGGTCGGTAAGTAGCGAATCTGGTTCGTTGAAAAATGTTAGGTACTGTAATATGTATACTTTTATTTTTTAATGTTATAAGTAAGAAGAATTTGTATTCAGGCCATTTTCCGCAATTCGATATCAAACGTGCCTATTTTGCGTGATCCCAATGCTGGACCAATTCTTGTTGGGAACTTCACATCATACACCCTTGAATTTCTTCGCAAATGTATGCAGGTTTCCTCGCGATGTTTTCCTTCACCGTAAAGCTCTTTCGTACATTAAAAAAAACTCTGTAAAAGCCGGGGATCGAAACACAAGCGCTTTATTAATGTCTTAATAATTCAATTCCACTTCAATTCACAGGTAGAAGAGTTAAAGTAGAAAAATACCCACATACAAGTTTATGAAAATCCCGCATTAAGCCTCTTTGACATAACACACCGGTGCTGTAATGGATTGCAATATCCGTCGCACTCAGGCACGCCATAAACAAGCTCGCTCAATTAAACGGCTGTCGACACGAACACGCAGGAAGACCTCAAGTATCTCTCGTACGAGCTAGCCCCACTGCTCCAGCGTGATTCACTAGTGTCTGGTGAATCACATTGTATCTATCTCACTCACCAATCCGTCAGTGACGATCATTGCGACTGAGATAGATAGAAGTGATTTACACAGAAGTGCGGCTAGCTCATGGTAGGGGTTGTAGAAGTAAAAAGGGTGCAGATGGAATAATGTACCTGGATGCTGGGTAACGTAACGGGTGCCGGAGTAAAATCAACAGCGGCTATGTTGTACACCATATATTTATTTATCCAGTTACACAAGGAAATTTAGCACTATTTACATAAAACGTTATAGAAGGAGTAGGAGCGAAAGACAGAAAATAATTAACATTAAACGAATTAGATTTTACAAATTTTCAAGCATGACAAGACGTTAGTAACCAAAATTATTTTGCGCATGCGTCTTGCGACGGTATGTGTCAGTTGCAGGCAAGCGCTGGGAAAAAGCATCGCTGCAGCGCTGCATATACAGCGGGCCGACCGTTAGACCGATCCCGCTTTAAGCGCTGCATGCAGCAGAACATAGTGCCATGCAACTCTATATATCAACTAACAAAATCGATCGCTCTGTCCGCGAGTAATTTATATATAATTGTTTTTGTAAGAAATAATTACGGAAAATTTGGAATAATTACAATTCAAATTAGATTAGTAAATTCCGACCCCACATCACCCCCCTCCAGAGACCGTCAAGGGCGATTAAAAGTTAATAGTAATTTGGAATACGTACAGTGCGTCCTGATCTAGTCTTTTTTAGTGCATTTTCAGTCTCTGGAGTAGATTGAATTTGTGGGAGAGGAACAGTTACATCGGGTGTTTCAGACAATATGTATGCAGGTTTAATACGATCTATAGACACTGTTACACTTTTGCCGTTCACTCGTAACTTAAACACTTTATCACTTCTACCAAGCACTTCGTATGGACCAGTATACGCTGGTTGAAGAGGTCGATGATTGGTATCGTCTCTGAGTAGCACGTGACTTGCCGTCTTGAGGTCTTTATATATAAAGACTGGCTTATTACTGCTAGTATGGCGTGATGCTGGCATTGGAGCTAGGTTATGGGTAAACTTACGTAGGCGCGCGATATAATCAGTCACGTCAATGGTATCATCTGTCGTGCGGGCGTGTATCAACTCTCCTGGCAATCTCAAAGGCTCTCCGTAAACGAGCTCTGCAGTCGAAGCGTTGAGATCGTTCTTATACGCGCTACGTATCCCGAGTAGGACCAAAGGCAACGTATCCACCCAGTTACTGGTAGCGTGACAGATGATAGCAGCTTTCAGCTGTCGATGGAAACGCTCCACGAGGCCATTGCAGGCTGGGTGGTAAGCTGTTGTACGACGATGCTGGAATCCAACTAGCTCGGATAGATGTTTGAACAGGCTGCTCTCGAACTGTCTTCCACGATCAGTTACGATGTCAGTGGGACAACCGAAGCGTGATATCCACCCATGTAGAAGTCCTCTGGCTACTGCTTCTGCCGTAATCTCTTGTAATGGTACTACCTCAGGCCAACGAGTATAGCGATCGACGGCGGTGAGGCAGTACTTGAATCCCTGAGAGATTGGCAGTGGGCCAATGAGGTCTATGTGGACATACATGAATCGTGCCCTTGGAAGTCTGTAAGTTCCCAGTGGTGCAGACACATGGCGGGTAACTTTGGCCTTCTGGCATGGTAAGCAGGTACGTGTCCATTCACGGCAATCCTTCTTGATACCTGGCCAAACGTACCGGTCTGTGACGAGCTTTATGGTGGCATTGGCACCAGGATGGCTAAGAGAGTGCAGGGTCTGGAAAACCTGTTTGCGGAACTCTTTTGTAACATAAGGTCTGAGTGTCTGGTCATTCTCGTCGCAATATAGTTCAGCTTTGAGACCTGGCAACTTAAACTTCTTTAGATGGAGCGAAGTGTCACTGTGCAGGAGTTCTTGCAACTCTGGATCTCTCACCTGTGCCTCTGCAAGCTTCTCCAAGCTGATTGGCTGTGTAACCTCTTCAATGCGTGACAGGGTATCTGCCACCACATTGTCGCGCCCTGAAATATGCCTTATGTCGGTGGTAAACTGAGCTATAAAATCCAAATGCCTGAACTGCCTCGGTGAACAGCTATCCTTGCGTGAGTTGAAGGCAAAGCAGATGGGCTTGTGGTCCGTGTAAATCGTAAAATCTCTGGCTTCGACCATGTGCCTAAAGTATTTAATAGCTTCGTATATAGCCAGCAGTTCACGATCGTACGGTGAGTACTTACGTTGTGCAGGACTCAACTTCCTGGAAAAGAAAGCCAACGGCTGCCATTGCCCATCGATGTACTGTTGTAATGCTGCACCCATGGCTGTATCGGAAGCGTCTGTCACTATGGCGAGCATAGCCTGACTATGAGGATGCGCTAGCAACGCAGCCTGGCATAAGCTATCCTTACAACGTGTAAAAGCCTCGTGTTCATCAGCATTAAAGTGGATAGGATGGGATCCTTTGACTGATCCTGTCAAAAGTGCATTCAGTGGAGCTTGGAACGTTGCTGCACCAGGGATAAATCTGCGGTAAAAATTTACCATCCCGAGGAATCTACGCAGTTCTCTCACGTTCTTAGGGATTGGGAAGTCTTTAATGGCAGAGACCTTGGATGGAAGTGGCTTCGTGCCTTCGGCAGATATGGAGTAACCTAAAAATGTTACCTCTGGTACGCCAAAAACGCATTTGGAGATATTGATCACCATCCCGTACTTTTCGAATCTGGAAAACAGCTCTCGTAAGTGTTCCTTGTGGGTTGCCTCATCCTTTGAATACACCAGGAAGTCATCCAAGTAGGCGTAACAAAAATCCAGTCCTCTTACCATCTCATCCACGAACCGTTGAAAGGTCTGGCCAGCATTCCTCAGACCAAAACTCATGTACGGGAACTCGTAAAGACCGAACGGCGTGGTTATCGAAGTCTTCTGGATGTCTTCTGGATTCACGGGGATCTGGTGGTACGCTTTCTCAAGGTCGATAGTGGAGAAAACCTGGCAACCAGAAATACAGTGGGCAAAATCGTGTATGTGACGGATGGGATATTTATCCGGGATGGTCCTGGAATTGAGCATTCGGTAGTCACCGCAAGGTCGCCAGCCATTGTTCTTCTTAGGAACTAGGTGTAAGGGAGACGACCAAGGTGATTCTGAAGGTCTAGCCGTTCCATTCTGAAGCATTGCCGAAAATTCGTCCTTAGCTATTTTTAATTTATCCGGAGCCAACCGTCGAGGAGAGCAAGACACAGGAGGCCCTGGAGTAGTTCTGATGAAATGGAGAACGTTGTGCTTCGGAGCCCGATGAACGCCAAATGGGCGAGTAATGTCGGGGTATTCAAGTAGTATGCGGTGATATTCTGACTCACCTGACATTACTTTAACCGAAGAAATTTCGTCCGACGAACACGCAGGCGAAGCCACGGCACATAAGCTAGTTGTCTTGTCAATCAGCTGGTGGTTTCTGCAGTCAACCATGAGGTTGTAATATGACAAGAAATCCACGCCGATAATTGGCTTCGTAACGTCCGCTACAATAAATCTCCAAGCAAAGTCGCGGCGTAAGCCTAGGTTCAACACTAAGTGTATGTAGCCGTAAGTAATGATTGGTGAGCCGTTCGCTGCGGATAACTGGTAGCTAGTTGGTTGTCGCTTATTTCTTAAGGATGATCTTGGGAAGACACAGACGTCGCTGCCAGTGTCCACGAGAAACTGTGTCTTCGTTGATTGGTCCGTGACAAACAAGCGACCAGTGTTAGGACTAGGGCAATCGGCGGTCGCCATTATCGAGTGCCCCTGTCGTTTCCCGCTTGATAATCGCAGGGTTTCACGCACTTCGTTGCTTTCTCGCCGAATTTCGCATGGTACCAGCACTCAGGATATTTTCTATAGCTAGACTGTGATCTCTGCGAACTGGCACGATTGCGGGGCCTGACGGATGAACGGGATCTTGATCGTGCGGGCCCTTCACCATTGAGCTGATTCTTTAGCGCTTGCATATCTCTCGTCAACTCGCTTATTTGTCGCATGAGTGTAGCCATTTGAGGATCAGGCATTGATGCTGCAGAGACTTGAGGAGTTGCTATGTCGTGAACACGGTCAGCTAGCTCGGCGAGTTCTTCAATCGGATCGTTAGGTTTTGATGCAATAACGAACTGCAAGTTGTTCGGCAGGCGACTTGTCCAAACTGATAAAAGAAATTCGTCGGGTATGTTAGGCCCAGCCAAGTTACGCAGATGACGGAGAAATTGCGAAGGTTTTCTGTCACCCAACTCTTCCTGACTTAGCAATTGCTTTACCTTCTTTTGCCGAGACACCGAAAGTCGCTTAATAAGCTCTTCTTTTATTTTGGCATATTTATCGGTAGTCGGGGGGTTAACAATTATGTCCTCCACTTCGGCAGCATATTGGGCGTCAAGTTGCGCTACGATATAATTATATTTGGTAGCATCAGCGGTAATGTTGGAGACATTAAATTGGCTCTCCATCTGGGCGAACCATACCGCAGGCTTCTCCGGCCAAAATACGGGCGCCTTCACACCGATGCGATAAATTTCTGTAGCTGTACCGCCATCTTGTGCGCCGTCTTTTTTTCTGACTGTACCGGGACGGGGCGTAATGTTCCCATTCTCACTATCGCTCATCTTCGATGTTTCAAGGGGTCACCAGTGTAGAAGTAAAAAGGGTGCAGATGGAATAATGTACCTGGATGCTGGGTAACGTAACGGGTGCCGGAGTAAAATCAACAGCGGCTATGTTGTACACCATATATTTATTTATCCAGTTACACAAGGAAATTTAGCACTATTTACATAAAACGTTATAGAAGGAGTAGGAGCGAAAGACAGAAAATAATTAACATTAAACGAATTAGATTTTACAAATTTTCAAGCATGACAAGACGTTAGTAACCAAAATTATTTTGCGCATGCGTCTTGCGACGGTATGTGTCAGTTGCAGGCAAGCGCTGGGAAAAAGCATCGCTGCAGCGCTGCATATACAGCGGGCCGACCGTTAGACCGATCCCGCTTTAAGCGCTGCATGCAGCAGAACATAGTGCCATGCAACTCTATATATCAACTAACAAAATCGATCGCTCTGTCCGCGAGTAATTTATATATAATTGTTTTTGTAAGAAATAATTACGGAAAATTTGGAATAATTACAATTCAAATTAGATTAGTAAATTCCGACCCCACAGGTTATTATACAGACAGAGCCTTGCCATGACTTTTAATTTTCAGTGACAGGGTTTCACTGCGTAAATCTACTGGCGGTACTGGGTGATTTCCGACAGGAATCACAATTGTCAAAAGGTGATGAAGATGGTCCAAATAGCTCATGTTAGTAGATCAACGTTTTCCTTGGGAAGTTGGGTTGAGAGGGTTGGAAACTTACACTAAAAAACTAAACTACAGGGTGTAAGAAAAATAGAAGTGATCCTTAGGGCCTATTCATTATTGTATTCTGATTGGGAAAAATAAGTTTTTCGCGAAAAAATATTCAATTTCTTTAGAAGGTTGCATATTATTGGCTATTCGGGTAATAGGACCTACACATTTTTTTTTCTTTTGAAATTTCAGGACAATACTATACCTACCGAATTGGCCTGCGGAATGATCACTATTGGTAATTTCATTAAAAAAATCTCATCTTGCCAGCCTAGTTTTTTGTGTTTCAATGTTTCATATTGATCGAGTTACGAGTATTCAACTTTATTCTTATGAATTTTTGCCATTTCTGATCACGACTTCAAAATTATCCAGTGATTCATCACGCTAATTAATGCGAGCGAAAGATTAACTAGGTATATCATAATAAGTAATTGATCACACAACATAAAACATAACATCGGATGCGTCGTTCTATAGTATTTATAAATTATAATCACTAATATGTTTTATTGTTACTATTAGTTTAACCTTGTATCTACATATTATCGATCTAGCCCGAGATTGAACAAGTGGGACCGAGTGTATTGCGGTTTCAGAAAAAAATATAGTTTGACAATCTTACCCAAATCAACCTAACGGCACTCGAACCCGAAACCTTCAACTTCGTAGGCAGGGTCACTACCGACTGAACTACGGAGGCCGTCAAGATTAGGATTAACCTACGCTATGTATAGATTTTAATTGCTTGTCTCTAGTATTTGGTATTCTATTATCAAGTGCAAACTCAAGCCCGCGGAAATCCGCTGATTTGCTGGCTTCATGCCGCACGCCCTGGCTCCGGAATCTACCGGATTATCGGCTTTCCATTACAGCCTATTTATTTTTTATCTGTCCATATGATTAAGCGGGGATTTATTAGCCTGTGGGCGTCTAGAAACTCCGGTAACCGCAGGTCGGGCTAGGTTCGAGTAGGTAGGTATCTATTCCAAAGCCGGGTGTCCGTTTCGAATCTGTTGAATATAAATTGGATAAACTAATATGTTACCTACTTTTACTTAGCTGCCTACAGTCTATAGGATGCTAGTGCGTCTAAGCAGACAGCTTTTATAAGTTGGTTGGTACTTACTTCCCAACTGATTATTGAAAAAATAAATATTTCCTCTTAGAAAGTATATAGGTATATATAAATAACTACTATGTACGTATGTAATTAAGTGTAGTGTAAGACTTACAGTGTATTGTGAAATTCGAATTAAAAGTCGGAAACGTCCGAATTCAAATGTCATAATGAAATTCAGAATCACAGATAAAATATAGGGAAGATTCCGTGTATTAAGACATACCTGAACAAACTTTTGTCATCCTTTAACATCTCAAGATGTATTCCATAAGGAAAAAGACACAAATAAAGTAAGCTCTACTTGGTCGTGAATTCTATCAATGACTCCATTTTCTTGAACAATGCTACCAACCTGACTAGATAAAATGTCATTACTATTAGTGTTGTCCAGTCTTCATCGTATGCTTTTATCGGCAATAATAATATTTTTACCAAATTAGGTAGCGAATACAGTAGGAATAAACCTTATTTCCTACTCAGAATCACGATCTTCTGCGATCCTTAATATGTCAATTTCTAAATCTACATTTTAGGATAAAAAGAAAATCACAAAATCAATGAAAAATTTTCTTTAATTAAAATGTCAAATGTCATAAGAAGTGTTCTGTCTAAAACGTATGCCACTAGTTGGCGCCACTTAGCGGTAAGGTTCCGCTAAGAAACACAATTATCTAGCCTCAAAGAAAAACTAACTAGGTCATTTTATTTTTAATTTTATTAACTCGTACAAATCATTTAAACACGAAACTATAGGCGCTCTGAGAATTTAGACAAGTTTCTGGACCTGACGCCTCAGTGCTGCCGCCCTGGTGAACGGCATTTCAGAAAACCCTCATTATAACATGTTTTATGGAACTTATCATCCCTTAAAGCATACCTAACAATTTTCGTATGATGGCTTCTTTATAATTAATCACTCTACACAAGTATCACATGAGTGTCGTTATTAAACTAAACTTAATTTACTTTCTGGTTGACATGACATTGGATGATTACCAAATATGGTGGGTACTACGTCAGAATGTGATCACTTATGCGCGTACCCTTGCCTGAACCAACAGCTTAAAAATGTGCGGAGCATATTTTTGAATACTTTTTAGGGCACCAGTCGTCTGCCATTTTGATATTTTTGACCCATAATAGCCTTTGTTCAGTGTCCTGTGGAAACCTGTTGGAAATTAAAAACATCGATTCATTTTCTGAGTTGGCTATCAATACATTTATCGATATCACGATCGATCTCTTAAGTACAACACTATGCGATACAAATATTTGAATCCCACTATTTATAATTACATTACGAATGCAAATACAAATGGTTAATTCACAAAACTACACACATGTATCCGGCAACAAATATTGAATAAGATTTTCAGTTACTTTTACCTTAATAATAAGGTTCGAAATCTTAAAATTCAAGTCAAAACTAAATTATCGGTGAAACGTAATGTCTTTATTTTGTTCATTCAGGTAACTCTGGCGGTTTTTACACCCTGGAACCACACAAGTCATCACTTTTATCACATTCCGTGCACTTATCGAACATAAATATACATGAAAAGCTTTATTTTAATCACTTTTATTATTTGCGGTTTAGGTGCACTAGTATACCCAAACAAAGATCGTTGACAGGCATTGCCAGCGTCACCCACAGATAATAATAGACTCGGTCTATAAATTTATATGTCTATGTTCAGAATCCATTGCACAGACGCGAATTAAGATTTATGACACATTAGGATAAATTCGGACGTTTCCGTGTTAATTTGAAGAATAAAGATTGTGTAGTTGCACTACATCTGGAGCCTATTTCTCAAAAGTTTGTAACTTGTAATTCTGATTAATAGTGTCAAAAAGTGACTTCCACTTGTATTACAAGTTACAAGCTTTTGAGAAACGGGCCTCTGTACAGTCTGTACCTTGGTACTACTTATACTTATTTAAGATCTAGGTGACTAAATTATTTAGGATTGTATCAGATTACACTAGTCAATGTTAGCAAACAACTTCGGCGATGGGTCGGATAAAGCTTAGTTTAACTAAGTTTAACCCAGGGGTAATAGGACGTTTACGTGGAAACAATACCTTAGTAGGCAAACTTAGAAGCTTATCTACCTACTATTGGTCCTAGATGATTTGACTAAAGAAATTGCAGTCGGCGATAAAAGTTATTGTCAAGAATAACATTTTTGACAGCAACTTGTGTATGTATGTGGACCTACTTTCTTAATTTTTGTCAGCCTCCGTAGCCTAGTTGGTCGTGGAGGTTCCGGTTTCAAATCCCGGCGAGTGTATTTATCACAGATATTTGTTCCTTGTTCGTGGCTGTCTATGTAATAACTATGATACATGTATCTTATAATATGTATTATACATATCATCGCTTGGTTAACATTACAAGCATTAATTGAGCTTACTGTGGGACTAGGTCGACTTGTGTAAGAACTGTAAGATATCCCATGATAATTTTTTTATTTATAAATTCATCGAAACCATGCAATACTGTAATAAATAACGCCATAATAAGGATCAATATGTTCTGTGATTAAAGCCCTGTCCATGTACCAACACCAACCAAGCATAGTTAACAGCAGGAGATTACAGGCCCAGAGTTTAACTGAGTGTGTTCCCGCAGTATGGGAGCGGGGCGGGAGGGGTTACAAGTAACAATTGGAGAGACATGACGTGTCTTAACTCTCTAGGTATACATACACCTACCTTGCCTGATAACATAAATACTCTCCTCCCCTCTTCATAAAGCAGGAATAGACTCAGTGCAACACTAGGCCCGTGTGAACTTAATGAGTACAATACTCGATGAAGTTAAATAACTTAAATGTCAAAACAAACCTTAACTAAAAATAATTACAAAGAGTAGTCAAAGTCGCTCCGCACCGCTCCCGGTGAAAAACTGACACAACTTGCGACATTAGCCCGTTGGATCGCTATGGTCAGCATTTGCATCAAAAACGATTCGGAGCGCGGTCTTCTCCCTCTCGATGAAGCAAAATAAAAAATAAAGAAACAAAAAGTCAGTTGATAAATATTCTTTGTTGGTTATTTATTATATCCATACGTCGAAATTGAGCTTACCTCTCTTGAGAAAGTTGCGAGTAGGTAAACTGATCCTTCCCTCGCATCTCATTCCTCAAAAAGATATCAATCGTTTGTCCCTGACGTATCAGATAGTCGTACCTGTGTTTCTTACAACCGACCGATCAAATGGCGGCGGGCGTCCGAACTTTACTCGTTACGACGAGTGATCTTCAACTTTGTCTCTGTTTGGCCATTTGCCAAAATAATGTCCCATACAAACAGGGTGGTACTTTTCCGGTATACGAGTAGTATTAGCGCATAATAACTATATTGTCGTATGACTAACTATTATCAATAAATTTGGTCTATTATCGAAAATACAATAGGTTATTTTGATAAATTTAAATCCAGTTATACAATATTTTACACTTTTATTTAATATCCTTGTTAAATTAGTACAGATATAATTTTCAGCGATCCGTCTCGGCCTTTTCGAATTCTTCATCTCTTCTTTTTTCTTTTTTTTTTGTTTTAAACCAGTACCTACGTCCTTTTTTTTCAAATTATAAAGACAACTTTACACGACGGTAAATTATTAAGACAAATATATTAAGACTCGTGTACACAATGTTTTCTTACATTAGAACTGAAGTTTGTTATTTTATATTATGAACTCATCACATTAGGAAACTAAAATACATACCTACTCAAGTTTCTGTACCTACATTTTTTTATGAGGACATTTTGATACCTGCTTCCTGCTTACATACCTATGCGTTTCAGTAATCCATTGCATATCGACATATATATATAGTGCCTTATTATGTGCCTGTAGGCTTATAATGGTTCAATGATTAATCGTCTGTCATCATTGCGTTGCCGTCACGTTCTAACAAGTATGAAAGTGCGAAAGTGACGCGTAGCACGATATAAGGTAAATGTGACCATCATACGCCATCTATATATTCGATTCCTAAGCTAAAAATATGACGAGCTATCAAACTAATCGACTTAATGACGAAGGATTATGATTTTACTTTATTTTACGCTCATTTTTTTAAATAAATGAGAAATTAGATACGGTTATCATATTACCTACATTTTATTTAATTTTATTTTACGTGCCGTAAATTCAACTATAACAATAATGTTCGACATAAATAAAAAAGGTTTATTATTATTTCACTGCCTCGTTAAGGTAATTGAATGGTTCAGTGGTTCAGACCGAAGCAGCTGTAGCAATTTTGACAATTCCTGTCCCATTTGGCCGGCTATTCAAATATTTGAAACGAGAGGTAGATTAAAATAAACACGGAATTATCCTGTCTTCAATATCGTAATAAATCTCGACTACATTGGGTAAATTACCGTCCCACTGGGTCGATTTGTGTAAGATTTCATATAAAAATAAATATAGTATCAACTTGGAGGAAATAAATTATCATTAAGTAACTAAACGTATGCATGAGGTGCGTTTAAACCAAAAGAACTTCGCTGTTCTAGCGCCCGTTCTACGAAATCAACCAATCACGTTTTGTTTACCGATCGAATTTCGTAGAGTGGGAGGTTAGAACAGCGAATGCTCTTTTAGTTTAACCGCACCTTAAATTATGAACAAACTGTAATTTTATCTATGTCAACAATCATATCTTGTAACTTCCTTGTAAGGTACTGTAACATGTTAACAGAAAATGTTTATTTGAATCACGATAATATTGTCATTTAAAAATCTAAGTATTATCATGCGTTTTTGGAGAGAAGTTTGATAGTTTTGATATATATACGTATATAATTTCTTTTATAGGGTGACAATATCGAAATGTGACAAAATTATATATTTTCTTAATTAATCCAATTGTACCAGTATGACGACATCTAGGTACAAATTTGAATGTCAAATATTGGGAGTTTGAAATATCACCTAACTGTCAGTTCTTAAATCTTAAAATGATGCAAATGATTTAGAAATAAGATTTTTATTTTGAAATTGCTGTATACATCATTAAAGGCACGCACCTTTTTCATCGTTTAAATGCTGTAATAGTTGATCTTATCTTATCAATGGCAACTTAAGCTATGATGACAATGGAACAGTATTGGAACAGCGTCGGGCAATAGTATAGGTACTTCCACCTTACTCTATTTACAATTTAAATGAAAAAGATTCGTTTTTATTCCTCGTGCGGAAATAAGAAATGAAAACTCAAGTCAAGATGAATACGGAGGTAGACAATAGTATTTTGTGTTTACTGTCTCAACTTCCTATCACGTACAATGACAATATTTTTAAAGCAACCTTATGTTATACGAAACAAAGTTCTTAATGGTTCAGTTAGTTACGATACTGTAAAAATAAGAGTCCAGGAAAGAGAATACCAGGAATGTAATAAGACTAATAAGTTTCGTATTGAATTGAACCATTGTAGTTTTCATTACTTTTATATTATAAGTAGGTAGGTAGGTATTTACCTACTTTCGTGACATTATTCCTAGTCGATACTAATAAATTTAATAATATACCTATTGGGCAATAGTTAGGAAGTCAAGTACTAGAGCGTTTGCTTTTTCGAAACTTAATTATTTATTTATGTTAAGTAAACTTCAGGTAGGTATTAACTTTGAAAACTTCTACACTTAAGCGATATACAGTAGGTCATTTCTCAAATTTTTGGCACCCTCACCTGTAAATACGTTTATGTTAGAACTTTTTTTTAAATATACAATATCTTCATAAATAAATTATCAATACATATTAAAAGACACTTTTTATATAGAGGCCTAATGCTTTTAAATCGATTTATTTGATATTAATTAAATAAATAATAATTGTAACTAAGTTTTGTCGTTCACCTTCCGTGTCCAAACGCGAAGTACTCATGTTTCGAGTTGTTAAAAGTACACAAATTGTTAACTTTACTTACCTTTCTTACTGTATTCTATTTGCATATATCCTAAACTTTTAAAACTAGGCAATCAGATAATAATATTACACGTATGTTCCAAGTTATTTGGCTTTAAAGTTTGTCCAAGGCAGTTTTTGTCGTTCACTTGTCGAGACAAACTCGCAACTACTATGCGATCCCTATCCCACCTCTCCCGCCTCACCCCGCATGAATCGAAGCCGCCAGTTGTCGGCCATCACCTGCAAGCAACAACACGTGCTCACTCCGCCGTGATAACAAAATAAAAAATATAACTTATCTTAAACGGGAGTTTGTAATGGGTAAGTAGTCGTTATTCTGTCATTCATAGTTTGGTTATTGTGTGAGATATGGCATTAACTGTAACATATATAACGTAATTCATTGATTACTATTATGTACCTATATATTTAGTTTATTCGTCAAATACATTTTGCGTTTGGACGAAATAACTGCCATTTTGTCGGTCACCTGTGCATCGTTCACCTGGCTAAAATAGGCAAGTGAACGACATTTTGCGACAGGTGAACGACAATAATGATAAATTTACCACTCGTAATAATATTTTTTTATGCCTGAATATATTATTTGTGCGTTAAATGAGAAAAGTATTACTGTTATATCGGTTTAAGCTGCATTTCTCAAAGGATTGTTGCTTTTTTGCTATGTGTGTCCTTCACCTGTCCGATAAAGCCAGGTGAACGACTCAGTGACAGGAAACCGACACGTCGATCACTTGTCATAAGCCATATAAAAACTAACTTTTTGTATTTGGCATACAAAATCTCCAAAATATGATATACCTTTTTATACCTATACATATATATATCGTTCTCACAGAAAGTGATTCAAGATTTATTTTACTAAATTGTGTTGGATTATAATGATGATGGAGACAGGTGAATGATGTCCATAACAGGTGAAAGACCACCAAACTACAGGTGATCGACTACGGACGCAGGTTAGCGACGCTTGTCGTTAACTTGTCAAAGGTGTCATACTAATTTGTACTAATTTGTCGTTAACCTGCTACTGTTGTCGATAACCTGTGTATATTTTATCCTTCACCTGATCATGATGTCGTTCACCTGAATTTTAATCGACCATAACTTCTAAAATAATTGATTGATACCGGTGCCTTTGAAATGTTTGTAATGTTTGAGACGCATTCAAACGACCCCTAGAAAAAAAAATCTAAAAAAGCGATATTTTTAAAACAACAAAACTTTCACCTGTCGGTGCCAAAAATTTGAGAAATGACCAGTATGTATTTGATCGTAAAGCAAAGAAAGAAACACATTAATTTTTAGATCATACTAAACAACTTTTACTATGGGGCCAAACCCGAA
The DNA here is from genome assembly GCA_025490895.1 of Thaumatotibia leucotreta. NCBI lineage: Eukaryota > Metazoa > Arthropoda > Insecta > Lepidoptera > Tortricidae > Thaumatotibia > Thaumatotibia leucotreta. Next base: position 15,002 of record JALPQI010007763.1, on the reverse strand, counting down.
TTCACGAAAAAAATTTGGACATTTTCATACATTTTGATTGCGTGATCATGAACACGTTGTATGGGAGAGTAATTTTTTTTTTCACGAATTCGAGTTTGGCCCCATAGTAAAAGTTGTTTAGTATGATCTAAATATTAATGTGTTTCTTTCTTTGCTTTACGATCAAATACATACTGTATATGTATATTTTCCTTTTGACAATGATCCTAAATACTCATATATATATAAATTAGAGCTATAACAGTCATCACGAATTAGCAGGGCCAAAAGAATCCATTATACTTACGTAATATTATAATGACCATGTTACAACAACTATTACAGCTAAAAGCTGGCTGAACTTGAAATTTCAACAATTTACTTTAAGTGTAGTTTTAATAATAATAATAATAATAATAATAAATCTTTATTGCCACACTTTAAATAATAAAGACATACAAAATAAAACAGTTTAAACTATGACTTACCTAACTTAAGTACTACTTAGTTAATTATAAAAAAAAACTACTAACTTAAAATTACATAGAATCATATTATTGATATTTTAAGCGGGCAAAGGGCTCCAATCTCAGCATGTGCAGAGCCCAGGACTTTCTGGGTCCGCGCTGATTTTCAGATTGGTCCCAGTCGAGTTTGTAACGGGCAGGTTGCGACCAACACAGTATACGCGCTCACCCTTGTGCTGTATCACTGCTTGTGTGTTTTTATGTCATTCGTGTCGTGAGTGTTTGTGTGTATATTTATATAGGTATACATATTATATTTGCTTGTAAGGTTGGTAGGTATGCGTTGTTTAAGACTGAAAAAAGGCAAGAGAGGAAATAAGAGGGAGTCATAAATTATTCTGCAAATGTTGTAGATGTGATCGGACTAATTTTTTGTACCTAAAGAATGATTTAAAGGTCTGGCATCAGACGTAAATGTAAAGTGAACCTCAGAGCCTACTGTGCCTAAGTGGGCGAGTCCTAACGATCGCCCAACTCCACACTCCAGACAAATCTACCAAGTTGTAATAGCTCCATCTTAAATTATTTCTCAAGTTCAAAGAGTTTGTTGTTGCGTTTTGGGAATTAATTTATTATTTCAATACATTTGACTCGACTTACTAACTAGCGTTAAATTGCTGGTTTTCGTCGAGCTTTCATGTTTTCGACTTCTTTAATATTCGTAAAAGTCACGAGCGAAAGTCTGTACCTACCTGCGTTGCGCATTGCGCACTTATGCATTACAATGCAGTTGCTACAGCAACAAAGATGAAAATACTAATAATAATCTATGAATACGATCAGACTAGCATTCACAAGCGGCTGCAAATATCTGAACATCACTCTATTGTCATGGTGTTCCGATATATCTGATGTCGCCATTACAGTCAGTATTACAAGCGAATACAACAGGATACAGTCGCCTGTATCCTGTTGTATTTGCTTGTAATACTAAACTTACTTACCTACTTTTTATTAGGTAGGTTCTCACGTGCTACGGCTATGTCTCACGTGCGGTGAAACATGAAAAACGTTATGAAATTTTTAGCAGGTCATATATTCACCGAACGAAACTAATTGGTACCTACCTATTTTTTTTTTGGTGAGCAAAAACGTGATGTTCGGTTTTTCCCAATTTGTATTTATAGAGGACACGGAAGGTTGACTGAATTTCCTAATATAAAAGAATTCCTGAATCGGAGAATCCCTTTCGGAATAACAACGTTCAGTCAGACAAGGCTATAATTTGAAAATCTGTTACAAAATATACTCCTTAATGTGTCTATCTACCTACACTTAATATGAATGAATTGTATTTGTTCAAGATATTATGGATCTTCGCCGGCCACAAATAGTGTTAGGGACACTCTTTGAACAAGGAAGCAGATTTTACGTACCTGCCGATTTGACCTTGCATGTAAAATCCCTACTTCAAAAATTTGCCTGTCTCAACTCAAATACTTTGTGACTTACGACACCGCAGCTAGAAGGACGAAGATGGATTGTCGGTCGTGATTCACATTGGCCCGACCCAAGCAAACTCACAATTTGTCACTGTCCTAATGAAAATCTCTGGATATCTTTGCAGTCCCATTATCAGATCAATATTCAAACCACTGGAGCAAATCGGTGACCGAATGAATTTGGGCGTAGTCCAAGCGTTGCTTTGCTCGCCTTCGGTTACAAACCATACTCCAACTCTGGTAATCTTAATCGAGTTGAGTACTCGATTAACACGATTCATTTATTTAAAAAAAAAATTATTTTGGTAGTTTAGTGTATAAAAATGTATAAATTCCAAGCCTGTACATTCTGTGCATCGTCTATTATGATCTTATTTATTTGGAAAGTAAATACATACGTTGATGCTATTATCCGATCTATAAAATCGTACTTACTTGTTGATAATATAACTTCATAATATAGAACATAAGTAGGTCGCGGATAATTTTAAGGGGTTCAATCTGACATCAATTTTCGTCATTAACCTACCATTACCGTTCCGTTTGAAATCAAGCGGCGCGGTACGAATTCATCAAAATTGGACGATTTCACCGAATCTCAAATTAGCGACAAAATTTGCTTGAATGTAATAACGTTAATTTATTTACTTCATAACGTTATTTTGTATAAACAAGTAAGTATATAGGAAAATAGTATAATATTTTGACTGATTTAATTAAAGTTGCTGAACAAAAGTTATTTTAAATAACGCAACTGCAGATTGCAAGACTACTTAGTGGCTATTACGAAGATGCAAAAGTTCTTATTTCTTTTAGAAATTTATTTCGAACAGACAAAATAAATGAGAAAATACAGTATGTGGCCTACACTAGGGCCATAAAATAAATAAAGGCTTATTTCCTTAACGTTATCATAATTTTTGTGTTACGATGTTAAATCCTGTGTAAAATTCAAATTAGAAAAATGTTGACCATGAGAGGTAAACAATACGCGCCAAATTTTTTGGCGAAGCCTTTAACTATGTACATATTTTTGCAATCGACCCAGCTATTTCGATGCTGACTGACATTAAGTAATAGATATAAATAAATTAGTTTGGTTACGGCCAATCCAAAAAATATCCTTAAAAAAAATTAAAAACAATGAAGTCATTCCAAACGTAACAAACGTCTACGCTGTGGTATAAAAAGCAAACATGATCCGTGTTTTTTATTCACTAAGGGCAACTTTTTTCACTAATATACCGTCAGCAACCTTACCTATGTATTTGCATGCGATATGCTGATGAAATAATATGAAATTGCATTGAATTCACATCAGAACTATTTAACCTCCAACTCGTACCCGCTCTATGCATAGGTACGAAATCACAACAGGGTCAAGCAGAAACCAGCAACATTTCCAGGCACGTTGCAACAATCGCCAAGTATGCCGTCCCGTGTCCCGCCAAGTACCTCAGCCTCGTGTAGCGGACTGACCCAGTTCCTGCGGGTGCCCAAAATTGGGTAGCTGCCGGAATTCAAGGTAACAATTTCACGCTTAAACTGTGGAAGGTTCTAATAGCATATTAACCGAGGCTTAGGGACATTTCATCAGGGAATTAACATTTAGATATCTATGTAAGTATATCTACTAATAACGTGTGTATTTTTTATATAACCCCAATCGGAAGGACTAATAGGCACATTTTGGTTTATTTTGTTAAAATTATGTCCTTTAACAACATGATTACAATCTTAGCTTAGGTACTCGTAGTTACACGATTACACTACAGTCAGTAGCTATCCGATTTTTCCATACATCGCGTGACATTACTACTTTGCAATTCTCAAAAAATAATTTACGATTTAGTGGTTAAGCAAATACCTACGTGTAAAAAAATCGGGTGTTTTACGCCACCAAAGTTGTGGATTAGCTACAGGAGATTCTAATCTTAAATCTGTGTACCTACAGCCCCTTCGGCTCAAAGGCTTCGCTACATAAACTATTCTCCCCTAATCAGTAAGATTTGTCTTCGGAATCCTCGCTAACTAGCTGCTTTGTATTTAAGTAGATTGGGATCTTAATTAGTGTATCGGTGGCTTGGAATTTTAATGCAAGAGATTTGGTTATACTTCTTATTCTGCTTGTTACAGACGAATTATAGAAAATCCTCGTTTCGTAGGCTTGAGATGGGCTTACAGAGAGATTCATTTTAAATGGGATATGTTTTTGTCTTGCGCTGCCAGCTTTATGAATAATTATTAGAATCGCTTTTATAAAACTGATTTTGGGAATGTAAGGGTTGATTCTTCAATACTTTTTTAACATGAACTGGGGCTGGGGAAGGATTTTAATTATCTAGGTACTCGAAGTGTTTGTTAATTTTAAGTAACGAAAGACTTTACGTAGAAATTTGTAATTCGGCCTCTGTTAACTAATGCAGTAGATTTTTAAGGAATCATGGATTGGTAGGTAATGTTTTTCGGTTCATATCATTACAGATAGACAGAGTGACCAAAAAATAACGGCATTCCCATTGCCAAAAAAGGTTTTGAAGTAGTAGTAGTAGTAAGCACTTTATTAATAAGACTACATCATACAATTAAGTTCTGATTGTTGTGCTTTATTGTATACAATATAAATTACAACACGATCTTTAAAATGCTCTTAAGTAAAATGGCGAATTTTTACCCTATTGATAATATAGAGATCCCTGTTTTGCGACTCGCAGTAGCTTAAGAAGGACTAGTTCTAGGCGACTACTTCTGAAACTTGATGAAATATTGGAAAACTCAGTATTTTGAGACCCAAAATACCTATCACTAGTATCGGGAATGCAGTTATTTTATGGTCACCTAGTATATTTTATGTAGGTAATGTTAGGTACCTATGTGTAATGCCCACCTTCCACTGAGAGCGGAGCGGACCCATTAATGGCTCCGTTTCACGTTCATCGCTCGCTAAGGATTAGTATTCAGTTGACGGCTGCGAGTCACAGCAGATGGCAAACGGACTCATTAATATTAAGTTTATATTTTATAGGTAGGTACCTACTGAACCAAGGTATATTTTTATAATTAATATAAAAAATATATTTCAATAAAAAAAACACTCCAACATCGTATTTCCAAATACTTATTTAATTCTTTCTAAAAAATAAAGACACGATAATACATTGGTCATTATATAAGAGTACCTTGTCATATTTTACATTCGTTTGGCTTATATAATTCAAATATGTATTTCAATGTGTGAATATTAGATATCTGGAGGATGACTAATTTGGCACACTAGCTGTATAAATAAACAAATAATTTAAATATTTAATATATAAGCTTAAGATTTAATTTAAGAAGATTTGTAGTAACATTTAATCAGTTTTAAATGTATGTGTTAAATAATAAAATTGTATACATAGATATAAAATGAAATACATCTGTGTATTTTAGTTAAAAGTGTTTGTCTTAAAAGTTGGTTGTTCGATAACGAAGCGCAATTATTTGAATAGTGAACTCCACTGGGATAAACTTCAGAAACAGTCGCTGCGGGACAGAAATTAAATAAACTGTTGTTCCTTGAGATCATGGCTAATTTTCAATGTGATTTATACAAGGAAGATAGCGAAAACTAATAATGAGCGCTGGCAGTATCGCATAAGGTTCAATTAATTTATGTGATTAATAAAAATAAGGAGATCTTTTTCTTTCATTAAGATAATAGTATTTTATGCAATAGTGGTATTATAAGGGGTCAAAAAATGCGAGCGGCGTGAGTTGCGATACGAGCCCGAAGGGCGAGTATCGCAATTAAAGACGTCGCGAGCATTTTTTGAACTAATAATACAACGTTGCATACTATACTTTTTCTACGACTAAGTGGCATAGCATACACAGAACTAATAAAATATCATACATTACTGAGCGCAACACATCTTTTTCAGTTGTCACCAATAAACACCTAGTATATATCTATATATAAACAAACTAAAACAATATTGTTAGCTCATACATACCTTCCTGCAGTCCCAAAAGTAGCAGGTAGAACATTAGAAATTAATAATAATAATGAAACAAATCACATTTTTTAGGCACTGCACATTTGCACAAACTATGCGAATCGACTCAAATCCAACTCAAATCAAACCTATACAGAACTGGGGGCCGTCCACAAACTTCGAAATTCGCAAAAGTCGAGCGTCCGTTTCTGTCACTCTATAATAATAATAATAATAATTAATGACATTTGTCGGGCATGCCGCCGTCCCGGTGAGTCACTCAGGCATATTATTTCCGGTTGTTCTCAGATTGCTAACACCGAGTACTTGCACAGACATAACCTCGTAGCCAGTATTATACACCAGCAGCTTGCTCTTCAATACGGCCTTGTGGACGTCGAAGTGCCATACTACAAGTACACAACTGCACCAGTTCTTGAAAATGGTCGTGCCACGCTCTATTGGGATCGACCTATCATCACGGACAGGACTATTGTAGCCAATAAGCCTGATATCGTGCTGGTAGATCGATCGCAGCGCCGGGCTGTGCTCGTCGACGTCACCATCCCCCATGATGAGAATCTCGTGAAGGCCGAGAAGGACAAGTCCAGTAAGTACCTAGACTTGGCCCACGAGATAACCGCCATGTGGGATGTTGACTCGACGATCATAGTCCCGATAGTCGTTACAGCGAACGGTTTAATAGCGAAGAGTCTCGACCAACATCTTAAGAGTCTCTCGCTAGATGGCTGGGTCAAGGGTCAGATGCAGAAGGCGGTAGTCCTGGACACGGCGCGGATAGTCCGTCGGTTCCTCTCTCTGCGACCTTAACCACCGGCAGCTTGGGCCCGCCCCGTTGCCGGCGGCACCCTAGGTTAGGTTTTTATAATGTGTTTATATTTTATATTGTTTTTGTATGTTGTATTGTATTTTACTTTTATAACCATATTATAACAACCTAGCCTAAGAAAATATTGAAATAAAGAGATAATAATAATAAAATAATTTGGCCCGCAGGACTTCATAAGGATCGAGCGAGGAATATTCCAGGGTGACAGTCTGAGTCCCTTATGGTTCTGCCTAGCTCTGAATCCCCTCAGTACCCTGCTGAAGGATTCAGGACTAGGTTGTCGGCTTCGGAGAGAGGGTGAAGTCATTTCTCACCTTCTGTACATGGATGATCTCAAATTATTTGCGCCAAATAGCCAAGACTTGTTGGAGCTACTGCGAACCACAGAAGTTTTCAGTAGTGCCATCAATATGGAGTTTGGTGTCGATAAGTGTGCGGTTATGCATGTGCAGCGGGGGAAAGTAGTAAATTCAACAAATTTACAGCTTTCTGAGACAATGTCGTTCAGATCTATCTCGGAAGCAGAAACCTATAAATACCTTGGTATGTCACAGTCTCTGGGTATTGAAGATATGGGAATTAGACAGGCGGTGAAGGAGCGCTTTTTCAGCCGGCTCACAAAAGTACTTAACAGTCTTTTGTCAGGAGGCAACAAAGTGCGCGCCTTCAACGCCTGGGTAATGCCCATACTCACATACTCCTTTGGCATACTAAGGTGGACTCAGACCGAGCTGGACGCCCTGGATCGAAGGGTCCGTACACTGCTTACCACACATCGAATGCTACACCCGCGCTCATCAGTTATGAGATTGTACATCCCGCGGAGGTGTGGGGGCCGTGGCTTCCTAAATGCCAAAAACCTCCACAACCACGAGGTGTACAATCTCAGAAACTATTTTCTTAACAATGAGTGCGGGATGCATCGTGACGTGGTGGCAGTAGACCGGAACCTCACGCCGCTCTCCTTGGCAAAAGAGAACTGGCGCAGACCTGTGGTACTAAGCACCGAGGACCGCAGGGCGGTATGGAAGAGCAAGGAGCTACACGGGCGGTTCTACAAGGCCCTCACGGGACCTGACGTGGATCTGCTCGCGTCGGTGAACTGGCTACGATTCGGGGACCTCTTCGGAGAAACCGAGGGTTTTGCCTGTGCAATTGCTGACGAGGTTATCATGACGAATAACTACCGGAAATATATCCTGAAGGACGGTACGGTCGACATTTGTCGGGCATGCCGCCGTCCCGGAGAGTCACTCAGGCATATTATTTCCGGTTGTTCTCAGATTGCTAACACCGAGTACTTGCACAGACATAACCTCGTAGCCAGTATTATACACCAGCAGCTTGCTCTTCGATACGGCCTTGTGGACGTCGAAGTGCCATACTATAAGTACACAACTGCACCAGTTCTCGAAAATGGTCGTGCCACGCTCTATTGGGATCGACCTATCATCACGGACAGGACTATTGTAGCCAATAAGCCTGATATCGTGCTGGTAGATCGATCGCAGCGCCGGGCTGTGCTCGTCGACGTCACCATCCCCCATGATGAGAATCTCGTGAAGGCCGAGAAGGACAAGTCCAGTAAGTACCTAGACTTGGCCCACGAGATAACCGCCATGTGGGATGTTGACTCGACGATCATAGTCCCGATAGTCGTTACAGCGAACGGTTTAATAGCGAAGAGTCTCGACCAACATCTTAAGAGTCTCTCTCTAGATGGCTGGATCAAGGGTCAGATGCAGAAGGCGGTAGTCCTGGACACGGCGCGGATAGTCCGTCGGTTCCTCTCTCTGCGACCTTAACCCCCGGCAGCTTGGGCCCGCTCCGTTGCCGGCGGCACCCTAGGTTAGGTTTTTTATAAAGTGTTTATATTTTGTATTGTTTTTGTATGTTGTATTGTATTTTACTTTTATAGACATGTTTATAAAACACCTAGCCTAAGAGAAAAGATCAATAAAGGAAATCTATATATATAAACGGCAATGTCCTGACTGACTGACTGACTGACTGACTTAAATCAACGCACAGCCCAAACCGCTGGTCCTAGAGAGTTCAAACTTGGCATTTAGATTCTTTATAATGTCTAGAGGCACACTAAGAACGGATTTTTGAAAATTCCTCCCTTAAAGGGGTTAAATGGGGGGTTAAAGTTTGTATGGGGAAACAAGATTAGTTGGGCTATTTTATTCGAAACTTCACATGAATGTTCTTAACAATAAATAAGTAAACACGTGTTTCAGGTTTTTTGAAAATTCATTCCCTATGGGGGTTAAATGGAGGGTTAAAATTTGTATAGGGAAATAAGATTAGTTGGGCTATTTTATTCGAAACTTCACAGGAATGTTTTTAATAATAAATAAGTAAATACGTGTTTTAGGTTTTTTAAAAATTCATTCCCTATGGGGGTTAAATGGAGTGTTAAAGTTTGTATGGGGAAATATGATTAGTTGGGCTATGTTATTCGAAACTTCACATGAATGTTATTAACAATAAATAAGTAAACACGTGTTTCAGGTTTTTTGAAAATTCATTCCCTATGGGGGTTAAAAAAAGGGTTAAAGTTTGTATGGGGAAATAAGATTAGTTGGGCTATTTTATTCGAAACTTCACAGGAATGTTTTGAATAATAAATAAGTAAATACGATACAGCGAGGAAATGCCGCCAGCATCCTCGGTACAATGCCACAAGGGCCAATCTTAGATATAGGTTAGGTTAAGTAGATTAGTTACATTTAATCTATGTACATAAATTGTAGTTTTGAAAATAAATATATTGAAAAAAAAGTAAATACGTGATTTAGGTTTTTTAAAAATTCATTCCCTATAGGGGTTAAATGGAGGGTTAAAGGTTGTATGGGGAAATATGATTAGTTGGGCTATTTTATTCGAAACTTCACATGAATGTTATTAACAATAAATAAGTAAACACGTGTTTCAGGTTTTTTGAAAATTCATTCCTTATGGGGGTTAAAAAAAGGGTTAAAGTTTGTATGGGGAAATAAGATTAGTTGGGCTATTTTATTCGAACCTTCACATTAATGTTTATAACAATAAATAAGTAAACACGTGTTTCAGGTTTTTTGAAAATTCATTTCCTATGGAGGTTAAATGGAAGGTTAAAGTTTGTAAGGAGGAACCAGATTCGTTGGACTATTTAATTCAAAACGTCATAGAAGTGTTGTTGCCAATGAAGAAGTAGGTACTTATCTACATACCTCTACCATGTTATATAGTACTTACGAGTATTTTACCTCGAGTACTTGTATTTAAAAAAAAATACTCCTAAGGGGGTAAAAATGGGGTTGAATGTTTGTATAAAAAAAAGTTTAGTTTTAGATTAAGAAATTTCATATTGCGTAAACTAATTTTGAATAAAAATCTAAGAAAAGTAATTCCAGGATTTTTCAAAATTCACCTCCTAAAGGGTTGAAATGGGGCTCCAAAGTTTGTATGGCGAAACAAGATTATTTTATCCGAAACTTCGCAGGAATATTCTGTAAATTAAATGAGAACATAAATAATTATCCTTTATTTAAAATTTTCGAAAAACAAATATACAAAGGTTAATTATTTATGTTTACTTGTGGTTCTAGAGATTCCAAATTTAGCACGTAGGTTCCTTTAGGGGTTTAGGGGTGGTTTAAAAAAATTAAGTAAAAATCCACACCCTAAGAGATGCAATGATGGGGGTCCAGAGTTTGTATCGGAAAACTTGATTATTTAAACTATTTTATCCGAAACTTTACAGGAGTATTCCTAAACATAAAAAGATAAAGATGTGTTTTAGGTTTTTGAGAATTCAACCTCTGATATCATCGTTTCTATGGTTTATCGAGTCACTGTGGTGGGAGTCCTGATTAACTGACTCATCACTCATTCGAATATCTGAGAATTTTAACCGCCTAATTTTGGTGGCATCATTTTTGCCGAAGTTTCTGAACGTCTCAATGTTATACTTCGCCATTTGTGTAAGGTATCGTGCCTCCTTAAAATGACAAAGTAACGCATGCATTGTAACGAATAGAAACTTCGACAAAAATTATGCTACCAAAATTAGGCGGTTGAAACGCTTAGATATTCACCCAGGAAATGACGATGCCTGCGTTGCTAATTTTAATTCGTGTACTTTATTTGCAATTAAGTATTTAATAATCATACTAATATGCTGTTCAATGAAACAGACTTCAGACAGAATGTAATAAGGTAGGTAAGATTCCACTTCGGTTTAGGAAAGGTAAGAACTGCGATCCCATACAGAAACGAACGGCTATCAAAGTAGGTTTAGGGTTAGGTTAGAACTGCGACCCCACATAGAAACGAACGACTATCAAAGGAGGTTCAGGTTAGGTTTTTAATTTTTTTTTCATAGAAGTCCAAAATCTATGCGTGCGAAGCCGCGGGCAAAAGCTAGTAATAATAATATGCCACTAGTCTTTTCCATATAATCTCCAATAGCCTCTATACGCCTGCTGGGACCGGTTCACGGATATCTATTTTTGTGCCCGTGAATGGGTTGCAGCAGGTGTAAAACACAGCAAATTTCTCCAAAGGGCCTCTACGTGTTGGATCTGTATCCCCGCGCAAGCCTATCAAAAGACCGGGATTTATAGGCCCGTGATCAAAGAGAGATAATAATAATAATATGTTTATTGCATACCATGGTATTTCAGGTGTTACAAGATCGTATGTATCACATGGACCCCGTTGGGGTGTAGCAAAATATTCTTTTAACAATTATAACTTAAAATTAGCTTAAAATTAAAATTAAATGTAGGTGGTACAGTTATATAATACCTATAGTTACAAAAGTAACTCTAATAATAATCTTGTTGAAGTGACAGAGACAAATGATCGAAACTCAATTTCGAAGTTCGCGGTAGGACTTTCAACTGTTAGCGGAAAGCGGGAAGGTTTTTTTTTAATGTAGCTGTCATTGTCTTTGGATAAGTTTGCTTTTAAGACCGTGCTTAGTTGCCAGAGGTAAAAATAATTTTGCATAATATGAAATTTGTAATTGGTATAAAAATATATTATAATTATAACATTAATAATTTAAAAAACACAACCTTTCTTTTAAAATTATATGTTAACCTTATATTATTTTAATTTATAATTATTGTAATAATTAATAATCTGGTACTAATATTGGTAGCAGTGTAAAAATTTGAAGATCGGAACAAATTCAATATGGCGTCTATCATAGGTGGGATGTGGCAGTCTGTGGTAGCACGCAGTACGTTTTTGAGTCTGTTCGGAAAGTGACGACGTCTGGCAGCGAGAGACACCCATATATCTCGCGTGCCTTCTCTTACCGAACAACGCTGCGACATTACGATACCGGCTGAGAGTGCGTTTTTGAGAAATAGACTATAGACTTTTGACAGATGTAATTATGTATATCTTTACAATAGTGTGCTTAGCTATGTAACTAGCAAAAAAAAGGTCAGGGTCCCGTTTTATAAAGTTACAAGTTACAACTTTACAAGCGTTTACTGGCAACACTTGCCCCGTTTTTTACAATTTGCGTTTTATAAAAGTACTATGTTACAATTTTACAAGTTACAGGTACAAGTGCCTGTAGCTCAGCCATAGCCAAAAATACAGGAGTTTAATAGTTTTAAACTCGTAATCGAACAAGTGTTTTATAAAAATATTGTAAATAACAAGTGTAGGTGTGGTAGACTTGTAATAAAAACTGACGTACGTCTTGAGGCCTGTAACCGCAACTACAAGTGCAATTTTCCCAGTTATTTCGTGTGCTACAGACGTTTGCTCGTAATACTGTTGAAATTATTCGCTTTCTGAGAGATTCTTCATAGTTTTGGCCAACTACCACGAACTCCGAAAACCGCAAACGACGATTTGTCTTTGTCACTTCTAACAAGGCGATATTAGAGAAAAAGACAAAAATAATCGAAATTTGCGGATTTCCGAGTTTGCGGTAGGGCCGCTGACTATGACTACATTTTTACTTATGTCTGGAGCATAAGGTCTAAAGTTGTACATATTATTATATTTATTCCCTTAACTGTACCCCGATAGCGTTGACCGAGACTGTTTCAGCTCCTAATAAATTTGTACTTTTGGAGTCGGACACCGTACGACTTCAAAGAGCGAATGAACTCCACACAAATTTAGAACATCTCTCTCATCGTTTTGTTCTGCGGCCCCACTGCGATTTTCGCAAATTTCGAGGATTTGTCTCTCTCATTTTAATGAAGCCTTCGTTGGAGTTACAGCGAAAAATCTTCGAAATATACGAATTTTGAATTTCGCGGTGGCAGGGCTGATTTTCCATCAAAATAAACATACATAATCTGTGGATACGATTATTTATGTCAGTTTTTATTTTTAAATAGTGATGTCCGTCACGCCTGTAGATGTTACTTGTAATCGAGATTTACCGTGGTTCATTACAATTGTAAATTTTTGCGTGTATTTATAAAACACCTGTAATAGTTCATAGTGCATTACAGGTTCCTGTAACCTGTACACTTGTAACCTGTAACTTGTAACTTTATAAAACGGGACCCAGGAGTAGAAAAAATACTTTTTCTACTTTGAACTTTCGTTGGTCGATAAGAGAAGGCACGCGAGATATATGGGCGTCTCTCGCTGCCAGAGGTCGTCACTTTCTAAACAGACTCAAAAACGCACTGCGTGCTACCACAGACTGCCACATCACACCTATGATAGACGCCATATTGAATTTGTTCCGATCTTCGAATTTTTACACTGCTACCAACATTAGTACCAGATTATTTATTACAATAATTATAAATTAAAATAATATAAGGTTAAAATAGAATTTTAAAAGAAAGGTTTTGTTTTTTAAAATTATTAATGTGATATAATATATTTTTGTACCAATTACAAACTTCATATTATGCAAAATCACTTATTTTTACCTCTGGCAACTAAGCGCGGTTTTAAAAGCAAACATATCCATAGACAATGACAGCTGCATTAAAAAAAAAACCTTCCCGCTTTCCGCTAGCAGTTGAAAGTCCTACTGCGAACTTCGAAATTGAGTTTCGATCATTTGTCTCTGTCACTTCAACAAGATTATTATTAGAGTGACAGAAATGGATACTCGACTTTTGCGAATTTCGAAGTTCGTGGACGGCCCCCAGTTCTGTATAGGTTTGATTTAAGTCGATTCGCATATAGTTTGTGCCAATGTGCAGTGCCTAAAAAATGTGATTTGTTTCATTATTATTATTAATTTCTAATGTTCTGCCTGCTCCTTTTGGGAGTGCAGGTATGTATGAGCTAACAATATTATTTTAGTTTGTTTATACATATACATACTAGGTGTTTATTGGTAACAACTGGAATAGATGTGTGGCGTTCAGTAATGTACGATATTTTATTTGTTCTGTGTATGCTATGCCACTTAGTCGTAGAAAAAGTATAGTATGCAACGTTGTATTATTAGTTCAAAAAATGCTCGCGACGTCTTCAATTGCGATACTCGCCCTTCGGGCTCGTATCGCAACTCACGCCGCTCGCATTTTTAGACCCCTTATAATACCACTATTGCATAAAATACTATAATAACTTTGTATGATTGAGCTCACACGAGCTCCAGACCAAACCTATAGCAGTTATTTAGGTAGTCATACTCATCAAAATATGTACCTCTTAATACAAAATTCCTTATTATTGTTAGTCATCGTTTACAGGGTTCGGACACGATACCTAAAACCTACTTCAAAGGCTGCGAATATGACGCAACACTCATATTTTTTATGATTTTCACATTCACGCCACAGATTACCCTTTTCAACAGTGTTCAGTCGAGTTATAACTCAAAAGAAATATAAATTTGGTACCTATTCTCTATCACAGTACAATCCATTTTTTTTAATCCATCTTGTGCTCACGTCTAACATTTATTGACTACGTATCATCATTAATAATTTTATTTACACGCTTAAAAGGCCCTTTGTACGCCTTAATCCACATTCGTTTCAAATTCTTTGGTTTTAAATTATAAACTTCTAGACCATTATTTTTATGAAAGCGGCATACGAAAGTTTAATGTTCAGGTAATTACTGGCTCTATTTGACATGATGCTCTTCATTTTATGATTATCATTCATTATCAAGTTTTTCAATTTTATATGTCAGCGTAAGTTTATCGATTTTCAACAGCAGGCATTATGTAATAAATGTCACGTGATACATGTCATTTAATAATAGTCATTTCAGGAACAGTCAA
>JALPQI010007762.1:0-43542 GCA_025490895.1 Thaumatotibia leucotreta | reverse complement strand
ACATTTTGGAGGACAAGAAGAGGCTTATTAGAACTTGAAAATCAAAACATACATGTATTTCTCTAGTTTTAGCAAAACTACATTCATAGTTAAAAAATAGTTGAAAGTGGAAATAAGCCCTTTTGAAAAGACACTCCTCAATTAAGGTTTTTAATCTCACGCTAATTGGGTGTCCCCTAAAAATTATTATTCTCGGTATATAATTTAATTTCTGTCTATATATCTATCATATACATTGTTGCTTCATACCCATAACACGTCAAGCCTTAAAATTAGCCATACTGTTCCCATAGGCTATATCAATTTGTGTACCTAAAATTGTCCCATAATATTTATTTATTTACTGATATCCAGGTAGAAACTGGCGGGACCTGACCAAGTCTAAATACCGGCTGAACAAGGGTGACCGGCAGCTGGACTTGACGTATGACGTCACTTGCGCGGACCAGACGCCGCATCACGTGACCGACGCGCTGTCAGACATCACCTGCTATGTCTATCTGGCTAGGAGGTATGTGCTGCAAAGATTTTTTTGGGTGCGGTGACGGCAGTAAGAATAGGGTGTTTGGTCAGCGGTGTCGGAGCTGTTGAGGGCTTAAACTACAATCAATTTATTCGATAAATTAACTTGATTTTTTTTTGTGCCAACGATAATTAAATGGCGGTAATTTTAAAATTTCAAACATAGAGAGAGGTTTTCAGAGAGAGAGGTATTTCTGGAATTATACGTTTGTTATCGGTCCTATCGTATAATTCCAGAAATACCTCATGCACGTATAACAAATGTATAATTCCAGAAATACCTCATGCACCCGTATTCGTGTGTATCAAATTTTAAAACGGCCGCCATTTAATTATTGTTGGCACAAAAAAAAATTGCTTGGTTATTTATCGATGAAATTGATTGTAGTTTAAGCCCTTAAAAGCTCCGACACCGCTGACCTAACACCCTGTTTTTGTCACCACCCCAACTCTTCCCGCGAGTATCGTAAGAGCCGACTATGGGATTGAAGTGCCACTGACCATTTTTGATAGAAGATTGATGATGGGCAGCAGCGTCATCAATTCATCAAAGTAGACACATTACTCCGATCGCCAAACCGCTTGCCCAGCGTGGCGATTTGGGCATTTACCTCCTAATGCGTCTATACGCATGGTTAATAGGAGTGGCCCACGTCCAGCAGTGGACTGAGATAGGCTGATGATGAAGACTTGTTTATTCCTTTCGGTCTCATAGACATATTGATAAGATCGAAAGGGACAAACAATATTTAGCGGTTTGTAAGTTAGGAGACGTTTATGTGTGTTGACAAATAATAATAAATAATAATAATAAGCCATTTATTCCATATACTAAAACACTTACATAACTAACATTTTTGTCTTAAATCTTATTTAACATATGGACCCCTTGCTGGGTAAAGGCCTCCTCCATCTCCTTCCAGTTCTTTCTATCCGTCCCTAGCAACATCCAATCTTTCCCTGCTATTCTGCGTATATCGTCTGCCCAACGTTTCCTTGGTCTTCCTAATTTCCTTTTGTGCAATGGGCCTTCCCATTGAGTTGTTTTTAATGTCCACCTGTTGTCTGTGAGGCGTGCTACGTGACAAATACAATACACAAAGTATTAAGAGTAGTAGATCGCCCGTATTGGAAGCGAGGACCTATGACTTAAACACAGAAAATAAAATCGGCCAAGTGCGAGTCGGACTCGCGCGCGAAGGGTTCCGTACCATTATCAATTTATTATTTAAAAAATACAGTTAAATCAACCTACCTCAAAAACTATAGGAGATAATTTAATCAAACCAAAAATCGTTGATAGAGTTTATTAATGTGCTTAACATATATTTCTTTTAGAATTTTATATCGCGTAGTTTAAAAAATAGGACACATTTTTCAGACTTTGAGAGCTGATATCTCGAGAAGGATTTGCTTAAATAAAAATGAGATTTATGAACCTTCATATCATTTTCAAAGACCTTTCTATTAATATCGCACACGCTTATATGGCTCTGTAAGCTGAAACTGACAAATGCTACAACTATATCATTTGCAGATGACACAGCCATATTGGTACACGGAAAAGATTGGTCAGAGGTTCAAAGGACTGCAGAGTCCAACTTAAAGCTAGTACTCGAATGGCTTGATACAAATTTACTAGTCTTAAACGTTCAAAAGACAAAATATGTATCCTTTTCAATGAACTCCAGAGGCCAACCTTGTGATGATTTCCGCATAATGGCTAGACGCCAAAACGACGATTCCCTAAGTCTCATTGAGAGCTCTAAAACAGTGAAGTACCTTGGTGTATTGCTAGACCTCACCTTTCGTGGCGGCAGCATATTGAATCACTGAAAGGCCGTGTCCGAAAGCTTATGTTTGTTTTTCGCTCCCTGAGAAATATTGCGTACCCAGAACTGCTGAAAACCGTATACTTCGCTCTCTGTGAATCTGTGCTAGGGTACTGCAGTTCGGTATGGGGAGGGGCGGCAAAGACACACCTCATTGGGCTGGAAAGAGCACAAAGGTCCCTTCTTAAGGTTATTTATCGAAAACCATCACGATACAGCACCAAGGAGCTTTACAAACTGGCTAACGTTCTCTCTGTCCGTCAATTGTTTCTTAGGAAGATAATGTACAATTTTGGAAAACTCTATAGCAAGATCTTTGAAGCAGAAATAAGACGTCGCCATCGCTGGAAAACACCAAAAACGCGTTCAAAATTTGCCCAAAAATTCCACCCTTTTATATCTCCTTTAGTTATGAGATCTTTCTGCATGTGTCATGTCATAACAAGACCCCCTAGTAAACGATTGTTAACTGAGTGGCTGAAGCAACTTGATTACCGCGAAACTGAGAACCTTCTAACCGTAATAAAATAGCACCTGTCCTTCCTTATATTGTACCTATTTAGTATAACCGTATTTTTGTATGTAACACTGTACCCTATTATGTATATTATTTCTTAAATAAAATCTCCTCCCTTTAAACCCCTAAACACACACACATAATATTATATATACATATATCTTTGTTTTTTAGCTTTAGCACTAAGTAAGAATTAGTTTAAGTAAATACCTATCACTCTCCGTACAACTAGTTTAGAGAAAGTTATCATGTAACATTGACGAAACTGGGTCCTGTAACACAGGGTTTCCTAGCGCAGGACGCAGGGTCTCAATTATTTTAGTGGTTAACTTGGTCAATATACAACTAGAAACATTTTTCTATCCCTCAGTTACATGTATGGAGGGCCCCCACCCCAAAGGTTATTTTTACAATTTAGTATCATAATCCTGTAGCGGTTCATACAACACATATCCAAATACCAAATTTCGTTACTGTGGCATTTATAGTTTCCGAGTAAATCGGCTGTGACAGACGGACAGACGGACAGACGGACAGACGGACGTGACGAATCTATAAGGGTTCCGTTTTTGCCATTTTGGCTACGGAACACTAGAAAAGAATTAGGGGGTAACCGTTTACACTATTATTTATTCTGACTAAAAATATCTCTCCGCAGAACACCAAAGGAGATCCTCTGCAAGCACGTACGCAACAAATGGGTACCAGCGGAGTACCCAGCCTCCATCCAGCGCATGCAAGAGTGGACCCCGGACGAGTGCATCCCAGAGTTCTACACGGACCCAGCCGTGTTTCGGAGCGTTCACGAAGACCTGCCGGTACTGTGTCACAGCTGGGACCGCCTTATTTTAATGTTTTTTTTGACAGAGGGTGTACTTTTTAGGCTGTAGTGCTTAGTGGGTCATTTTACGTCAGATCCAAAACTTCAAAGGCCATCTGTACTAAAAAACGTCGTACATAATGACATCCCGACAGCTGGGACCCCTGGGCTCCATCCAGCGTACAAGAGTGGACCCCGGACGAGTGCATCCCGGAGTTCTACACGGACCCAGCCGTGTTTCGGAGCGTTCACGAGGACCTGCCGGTACTGTGTCACAGCTGGGACCGCCTTTTATCTTTTTTATTTATTTAAACTTTATTGCACAAAACAAACAATGCTGTACAAATGGTGGACTTAATGCCAAATGGCATTCTCTACCAGTCAACCATAGGGCCAAACAGAGACATTTAAGTTGGTGCAGGAATTGATTACTTTATAGAAACAACTGTTATTAAAAAAAAAGATCCTAATAAATAATGTATACAAAACAAGGTTAAACCTACAATATAATTACATATTACTACTTATATATTAATACAATAAACTAATACATACGATTTATATATCTAAAGGTTATACATCTAATATTATTTTAAATATTTTTTTTAGTACAGATGGTGTACTTTTTAGGCTCTAGTGCGAGAAGTGGGTCATTTTACGTCAGATCCAAAACTTCGGAGGGCCATCTGTACTAAAAAACGTCGTACGAGACACGTGCAAAAACATGTTTTTCGCACTTGTGTTGTAAATTACTATTTTGACAGAGAGGAAGAATGTATTTACGCATGATCGGGGGCGTATGTGGGATAGGGTGGGTCATTTTTCAAAAAATTAGATTTTCAGGAGGGCACAGTTATAAAATGATGCCATTTGATGTTTGATTATCAGTATCAATCTTATTTTTATTATATTTTTAATTTAAGTTTTTCTGCCTCCGGATTTGAGTAGAAATTTTCCTAAAATGTATGGGGCTTCAAAAAAAGTTATTATTTTCGACTTTTTTTTCGTCTCTTTTGGCTCCGTAACTATAGAAAAGCTATTTTCAGGTAAATACAATACTCAAACATAGCTCATGTTGCAACAAAAAGTAAAAACATAGATATCAACTGTGCTCAGTTCAAAATGTACTGAAGTTTCAATGAAATCTTTAAATTAGATCCGGAGGCAGTAAATTAATTCCGATGTCCAAATCATTTTGCACACTCTTTGTCGACCTAATTACGGAACTATTTACAACTGTGCCCAGTAAAAAACAAATACTTTTTTTTCTTCATACATCAGTGACCCACCCTAATGTGGGACTCGTCTCTCTTAGCCCTCTGCTAACGAGAGGGGGGAAAAGTACGTCTACCATGACATCCCGACAGCTGGGACCCCTGGGCTCCATCCAGCGTACAAGAGTGGACCCCGGACCAGTGCATCCCGGGGGTCTACCCCGCCGTGTTCTGGAGCCTCCACGAGGTCTGTCCAGCGACCCCCGGGGTCTGTCCAGGACATGAACAGAACTAGTTACCCTTTTTTTTTTTTTTTTTTTTTACGTTGGGAAAATGCTTTTACGCATCCTGTCGTGAGACAGGTATGACGGACTATGGAGCATTGACCTCCACTACCGTCTAAAAACCCAACGAATGCCATCTCCGCTTTTGACGGGGTGACGCAGGATCGCTTTGAGCATTCTACTGCGTCAGAAGAACTAGTTACCCTGGGCACATACCCACGATTTCCGAATGCGGTTTCCGAGTCAATAAAACCTATTCAGCTGCGACCATATATAATATGGACGTCTAACGACAGCTCAAAAATGCCCCCAAAAAAAAAAAAAACGATTGTTCAATTGTGCCAAGATGGGCAGGACATAGCGCTTTTCTTAACATCGCGCATATTTTGGCGCAGCATTTTTGACAAATGCTTATAGAAAATAGCCAATCATGTTTGAAAAACCAATCACAGCCATTCAAATGGCGGTTTACATTTTTATAGGTTGATGCTGAAATTCATTACCGTGATGCATTGAAGAGGGGGTGACACATGTCAACTAAAATTCAGGACTGTTTTTGAAAGGCAATTGAGTATGGCGTGCGGCTTCCATGTTTTATTTGTTCGTAGCTATTCAGAAATCTTAATAGGTTTTAATCAGTATTCAGAAAAAACGTACGTTAGCGCACACGTGCGAGATTTTGCATTAGGTTTTTTTGTCTGCCAGTCGTTGATCGACGGTTCTTGAAAGAGCACGTATAGACATGGACAACGAGGAATTGCTTTTTTAATAGTTATAATTGCGCTTTTACTATCGTTTAACAAGCCGTTTACTTTGCCTTAAGGTTGACTGGTAGAGAATGCCTCATGGCATTAAGTTCGCCTTTTGTACGTTAAGTTTTACTTTTGTGCAATAAAGTTTAAATAAATAAATAAACAACAAGAAAAATAAGAATCCATAAGCGAGAACCTGTAATTGGCTTTGTGATTCTATTATTATTTATACATACATTATAGCGCCGTTGGTTATCCATGTAACTAAAAAAAAAGAGTCTAGGTTTTTGGTGTTTTGGCTTGTCCATTAATCACGTCATACGATTTTGGCCTGTTTTGGTGGTATTTTTTTGACTTCCCCTTCCCCTATACAGTATGACGTGATTAATGGGCAAGCCCTTGACAAAAGTCAATAAAATCAATATCATGAAAATTATGTACAGTCACGGACTTTAATTGATAGACCACTTGGCAATGGATGCAATTTGGTCGTGTAATATTATGGGTTCGGTATTTTTCGTTAGTAGGCACGATCGCGACATGACCGATGTTCCCCGATGATATGTCAGTGAAATACGAAGCTTTGTTGCGTCAAAATTTAAGTATGTCAAAACTAGTTGACATAATAAAAATTCCTTCGTCGACGAAAATTAAGGATTAGCCATCGGCCATTATTAGACGCTAGATGTCGTTGTTCCTAGAGTAAACTGGATAACGACAGTTCTTCATAGATTTGTCTAAATTTTAGACAAATCTATGAAGAACTGTCGTTATCCAGTTTACTCTTAGACTCTAAAACCGTTTAGTAATTTAAACACGTTTTCTTCAAATCGGATGCCATGATTTATCTGACATTAATAGGCGAGGTATTTTTTCAAGTCAAGATATTTATATAAATAGCCATATCATGTTATCGGGCAATTTTAGATTATTTTTTTCGTTGACAGGGACAACATGCTATTGCTGTCTTTTTTATAATTCGTCACAGCTCCTAGTTGACGTTAGTTAAATACTTATGTAACCTTTGTGGAAATATGGTAGATAGACGTTTGACAGTCTATCTTAATCCTATAATCTGTCAGTAGCCATACAAATGTTTAATAGAGACTTGATAGTTTCTGACTGAAATTCTAACTTTGAAAAAATATCTGACAGTGACAGCCGTTAAAAGGAAAGAGAACGAAAATTCCTACATAGCAGCTTAGCAGTCAAATTACCATCTGGGCTCTGAAGTTAGATTGACGTCTCAGGACTAAAGCGGATGTTATAACGTAACTATAGTAACGTTAGCTTCCGGAAAAATATGGATCAATTATTATTGGTTAAACTATTTTGTTATAACGTAACCATGGTAATGTCACCTTCCGAAGAAAAGTTATATAGGTAAAAAACTTAAGTAAGTCACATGTTGTATGTAGTAGTGATCTATTCAAATAGACAATACATGTTTAAAAAGCGAACACAAACAAAACAAATGCCTATATGGGTTCTACCGGGGGAAAGGTCCCTTTCAATAAAAGAAGAACTCCACTAATACAAAAAGCTATAATTTAAACTTCGAACAAAGCGATCTTAGCAAGCACGGGCGTTAAAGTTAAGCGTAAATGCAAAGCTGCGGGGCAGAGACACAGGTGCGGCGTCGGAAGCGATTGGACGTGCTCTGGCGCTCCGTGGGCTCGTCTGGGGTCCGGTCCGCTGCGGTTCCCCCCGCGCGCTGCCCGCGCGCCGCGCAGCCTGGACAGGTTCCGCGAATAGGGATGTGCGCATGCAGTCCTAGTGATGCGCCACACCTATATGGATAGATTACAACCACATACAACAGGAGCTTTTCTTAACTTTTTCACCTATACCTAATTATAAAGCTAAGTGCATTGAATGTAATGTCAAGTTCGCCATTTAACATTTTAGTTAACAGATTCGAACCTTAGTGACAGACGTGACAGTTCATAAACGACAATGATAAAGATAGAAATATAATTTTTGCTCTTCTGTTATACGATGACTTTACTTCCTTTATTAGGATTTACGAGTAAAAGCGACTAAACCCGATTTGCATTACACGGCTAAAATACGCACAGTGACAAGTGGTCTATCAATTAAAGTCCGTGACTGTACTATTCAATTCCGAACGGAACGTTCCGCCCGTGTGCGGCTTGTCATACAAAATGTATGCAGAGACTGCGTTCGCAATGACGTATCTAAAAGAGATCGCTCATTAACGATAAAGACCGCCTGTTCTTTACTTCTATAATTATTTTACATTGTATGCTGCATTTATCGATATTCATATCGTCGGGGATAATGCAATACCGCGTAACTAACACATGCAGATAAAGATTAGATTCCATAGAAGCATGTTTAAAATATGCAGTGTGGAATATGCAGTAAGAATACATTTGTCACCACCCCAACTCCTCCTGCGGGTGTCGTAAGAGTCGACAAGGGATTGAAATGTCGCTGACCATTCTACAAGATTGATGGTGGGCAGCGTCATCATAGTGGACACATTACTGCGATCGCTAATCTGCATGCCCAGCGTGGCGATTATGGGCATTTACCTCCTAATGCTTATAGCATAGTTAATAGGAGAAGCCTACGTCCTGCAGTGGACTATCATAGGCTGATGCATGCATGCAAGTCATACCAATGACCATATTATTTTTACTCAAAATCACCGTAGTAAAAGGCTAACCCTATTCCAGGACCTGGGTATACCGTCATGGGCGACCTGCGCCGAAGACTTCATCGCCAAGCACAGAGAAGCCCTAGAGAGCACACACGTGTCCGAGAACCTTCATCACTGGATCGACATCACCTTCGGTTACAAGTAAGTGACAGGAAAGGACTATGGGCAGATTTGTATGGAGAGTGGACCAAAAACCAACAGAGCTGAAAGTGGTATCATTAAATAGGTGTTATCATTTATTTAATTCTATGGGTACTATGCTCTATCCCACAGATGTCATATATACCATAGATCAAGCAAACGTATCTACTTAGCATGTCAAATGAACTCAGTAAAATCCACTGAGTTGTCCGTCTTTAATCGCAGCTTGCAGCTTTCGGGCGTCAAATTTTGTAAGTTGAAGTGAACAAAAACATTAATAATGCCTCCTTAAGTAATATTAATTGCAACAACACAAAAAAATATGAATACTCAAGGGCCTGAGACATATTTAAAATCATAGGCAAGTAACAACTTCAGTACAAAATCTGACACGCTCGGCCGCCATACAAATGAATGAACTTGTTTCTTCTATCCAAATCTAATTCTGTGTCAAAACGGAGGTATTTGTATTTTAGTCAGAGTAAATACTATGATGAATGGTGTCTGGACGACGGTCATTTACTTAGAGAGTGTCCGCAGAACGCCTTACTCATACAAAATTATCCAATGGAATGCAACTTTGCACCTATAGAATGAAATAAAGCACATACGAGTAAGCAGACCTTTTTAATGACACTTCTCCGAGCTCTGTGGGGTTTTAGTCCATTTTGACGCATAGTCTTTCGGGTCAAAATTCTTTTCGTTGTCTTGTTTCATACGACTCTGTCACGCTTTTAGTTACTGTTTCGACTCGGTATATAAAAATATCCGCTGCAGTTGTTTTATTCACGCTAGAGTTTAATCCATACATGAAAAATTTTAAACAAAAATCACCACTGCGTCACGTTTTTTAGGTATACAAAATAAGACGACGAAAAGAATTTTGGGCCCAATTGTCTCATAAATCTCAAAATAGATTAAAATTCTATTTACGAAAGTTTACTCACGTTTCTTAAGTCGAAAAATGCTCGACATGTCTTCGTCGCACAGGCATGTTCTATGCTATTCTTTTTTTACGTTACAAACATTCACAAATGATGCCTAAATAAAGTATTAATTTATATTACTTGAAATAGTCAGAAGACCTATTAGGCGCGACTTAACGCGATTGGCCAGGCAGAGTAGTACAAACAGCAACACAGCTAGGTATACACTTCAGAAATTGGAAATATTGCATGAAAGAGAATCACACTTACAGTCACATGTCAGTTACATAGGAATGTTGAGCCACTTGGCAAAGGATGCAATTTGGTCGTGTAATATTATGGGTTCGGTATTTTTCGTTAGTAGGCACGATCGCGACATTTCCGATGATCCCTGATGATATGTCATCGAATCTTCGTTGCGTCAAAATTTCAGTATTAGAAAACTAGTTGACATAATAAAAATTCCTTCGTCTACGAAAATTAAGAATTAGCTATCGGCCATGATTAGACGCTAGACGTCGCTGTTCATTGTGGAAACTGGATAACGACAGTTCTTCATAGATTTGTCTAAAACCGTTTAGTAATTCAGTCACGGTTTCTTCAAATCGGATTTCATGATTTATCTGACATTAATAGGCGAGGTATTTTTCCAAGTCAAGATATTTTTACAAATAGCCATGTTTTTTTTTCTTTATGGGCTTCACGGCTTCAGGGCGATGTTAATCGGGCAATTTTAAATTATTTTTTTCATTGACAGAGACAAATGCTATTGCTGTCTTTATTATAATTCATCACATCTCTTAGTTGACGTTAGTTGAATACTTATGTAACCTCTGTGGAAATATGGTAGATAGACGTTTGACAGTCTACCTATAATCCTTTAATCTGTCAGTAGCCATACAAATGTTTAATAGAGACTTGATAGTTTCTGGCTGGAATTCTAACTTTGAAAAAATATCTGACAGTGACAGCCGTTGAAAGGAAAATGAACGGAAATTTCTACATAGCAGCTTAGCAGTCAAATTACCGGCTCTGAAGTAGATTGACGTCTCCAGAACTAAAGCGGATGTTATATATAACGTAACTATAGTAACGTCAGCTTCCGGAAAAATCGCGATCAATCATTGGTTAAACGTTTTTGTTATTACGTAACCATGGTAATGTCACGTTCTGAAGAAACCGCTAGCGATCATTGGTTAATCGTAGCAATGCCTGCCCCATTGGTCAGCAGAGTTCGGCCGAAGTCGTGATACTAGTATCATAAGATTTCGGAACCCGATTTGTATTATTCGACCAAGTTGCGAACAGTGCGAACGATCAACATTCCCGTGTATTGTTTAATTTGAAGTTGACATAATATAACATATAACTATATTTATCTCTTTCATTTTCTCTCTGCTCTGTCTTTAATGGTCCGTTAGGAGTGTTGCTGTTTGTACGAAAAGAAAAAAAAAAGGATTTAGTCTAAGGCCGTGGGTTTTCTGGCCGGCGGCCGCCTACGACGTTCGAATGTTTTGTTAACGAATGTTTGAGGGTGGTTTCTCTGAAACATCGCTGGTAGCGGGTAACCGACATTCGAACGTCGTCGGCGGCGGACACGCGTCGGTCGCCGGTCGCCGGTCAGAAAACCCACGGCCACGGCCCACGGCCTAAGGCCTGAATAGACGCTCGACCGGGGGGTCCATGCGAATGCGTGCAAATGCGTACGCGTGTGGCCTGAGTGCACGCTGTCAAAATCCCTTACACGCTCGACGCGTCGCTGCCCGCCCCGCCGGGCGCGCCGCTCGACGCTCGCCTCTCAGGCCTTAAGGTCCGGCCACGACATTGGTCTAAGTCGATCAGCGGCGAGCGATTCCATGAGTTAGTACAGGATGCCGTTATGGGTACGAAAGGGAGCACGTATAGTTTTCCGCTAAGCCGGTCGCCTTAGACCAATGTCGTGGCAGCGGCATTAGGGTGCGGCTCCACGGACGCGGAGAGGAGCGGTGCTGAGCAAATTTGACCAATTATGTACATTCTTCAAATTCAAAATTCGAAACACTGATGCGGTCTCATTGGCTGAGCTGCCACAGCTCCGCTCCGCTCTGCGTCAGTGCTGCCGCACCCTCACACTTAGCTTACAGTTCACACTTTATTTCACGTTCAGGATGTCCGGTCCAGCAGCAGTGAAAGCGAAGAACGTGTGGCTCTCCCTAGTGGACGGTCACACTACCGTCCGTCGCGGCTCCGGCGTCCAGTTACTGCACGCGCCGCACCC
This sequence comes from Thaumatotibia leucotreta, assembly GCA_025490895.1. Classification (NCBI taxonomy): domain Eukaryota; kingdom Metazoa; phylum Arthropoda; class Insecta; order Lepidoptera; family Tortricidae; genus Thaumatotibia; species Thaumatotibia leucotreta. The sequence continues at coordinate 31,591 of JALPQI010007762.1, read as the reverse complement.
GCCCCGCGCCCGCGCCGCGCCCGCGCTGCACTGCACGCGTGAGTAGCGTTGAAAATGTCGGAAAAAAACAAAATGTTTTTTTCGGAAATGTATGAAATCTTCGATTTTTTCAGTTTTATTCGGTTTTTTTCAGACTGTCACTCCTTGCCATCTGTTTCAATTGACTTTTCCTCTGTGACATCGCGTTCTCCTGGTATAAGTCAAAATTAGACCTAATTTTCATTGGTTTAGAGTGGAAAATTAAAGTGGAAATTTTCATTGTTTTTTTCGAAAAATTCAGGGAAAAAACGACTTGTTTGGGAAGAAACGGGATTTAATCCGGAATTTTTCAACGCTACGCGTGAGTAGTGCGGGGAGTGTACTGTCGCTAGTGGACGCGGCTCCGGCGTGCAGTTACTGCACGCGCCGCACCCGCCCCGCGCCCGCGCTGCACTGCACGCGTGAGTAGTGCGGGGAGTGTACTGTCGCTAGTGGACGCGGCTCCGGCGTGCAGTTACTGCACGCGCCGCACCCGCCCCGCGCCCGCGCTGCACTGCACGCGTGAGTAGTGCGGGGAGTGTACTGTCGCTAGTGGACGCGGCTCCGGCGTGCAGTTACTGCACGCGCCGCACCCGCCCCGCGCCCGCGCTGCACTGCACGCGTGAGTAGTGCGGGGAGTGTACTGTCGCTAGTGGACGCGGCTCCGGCGTGCAGTTACTGCACGCGCCGCACCCGCCCCGCGCCCGCGCTGCACTGCACGCGTGAGTAGTGCGGGGAGTGTACTGTCGCTAGTGGACGCGGCTCCGGCGTGCAGTTACTGCACGCGCCGCACCCGCCCCGCGCCCGCGCTGCACTGCACGCGTGAGTAGTGCGGGGAGTGTACTGTCGCTAGTGGACGCGGCTCCGGCGTCCAGTTACTGCACGCGCCGCACCCGCCCCGCGCCCGCGCTGCACTGCACGCGTGAGTAGTGCGGGGAGTGTACTGTCGCTAGTGGACGCGGCTCCGGCGTGCAGTTACTGCACGCGCCGCACCCGCCCCGCGCCCGCGCCGCGCCCGCGCTGCACTGCACGCGTGAGTAGCGTTGAAAATGTCGGAAAAAAACAAAATGTTTTTTTCGGAAATGTATGAAAACTTCGATTTTTTCCGTTTTATTCGGTTTTTTTCAGAAACAATCAATGTCACTGTCGCTGTCACTCCTTGCCATCTGTTTCAATTGACTTTTCCTCTGTGACATCGCGTTCTCCTGGTATAAGTGAAAATTAGACCTAATTTTCATTGGTTTAGAGTGGAAAATTAAAGTGGAAATTTTCATTGTTTTTTTCGAAAAATTCAGGGAAAAAACCAGCTGTTTGGAAAGAAACGGGATTTAATCCGGAATTTTTCAACGCTACGCGTGAGTAGTGCGGGGAGTGTACTGTCGCTAGTGGACGCGGCTCCGGCGTGCAGTTACTGCCATGCGTCTCGACGATAAAATCCTAGCTTTTTGATTTGACATTAGGAATTGTGGCTGTGAGCGAGGTTGCGGGCGAGTTCGTCGCTGTTTTAAAAAAAAATAAAAATAAAATAAATAAATATCTTGGGACATCTTACACAAATCAACCTAGTCCCACGGCAAGCTCAATTAAGGCTTGTGTTGTGGGTACCAGGCGACGATATATATAATAGATAGATACGTATAGATACTTAGATACATACACAGCCATGACCAAGGAACAAACATTTGTGATAAATAAATACACAAAGAATGCCCTCGCCGGGATTCGAACCCGGAACCTCCAGCTTCGTAGGCAGGGTCACTACCAACTAGGCTACGGAGGCTGACGAAATATCCTATGCTATCCTATGCTATCCAGGTCGGCCATGGATAAGTTCAAGAAAATGAGCTTGCCGTGGGACTAGGTTGATTTGTGTAAGATGTCCCAAGATATTTATTATTTATTTATTATTATTATTATAGCATATCGTATACGATTACTGAATGGCCTCTTGGCTAGGTCACCAGATCTGCGTGATGTAATTTTGTCTTGATGGCGTCACGGGCAAGTTAGGTGTAAAATTCACGGTCTGCGACTATATATAACATGGACGTTTAACGCCAGCTCAAAAATGCCCCCAAACACAATTTTCAATTGTGCCAAAATGGGCAGGATAATAGCACTTTTCTTAACACTGCGCATATTTCGGCGCAACATCTTTGACAAATGGAACATTCCATGAAAACATCTACTTTTTGTCGCTTACGACTCACTATGGTAGCTACCCTAATAAAATATGCTAGCTGTTAGGAAACACTGTCAATGTTAAAGCCTTGATATGTTATTATTATGCCGTAACTCAGCTTACTAATTTAATATTTCAAAAGTATTGAAAAGACAGTGTCGCTTACGACATGTTTTTATGGAATGCTCCAAATGCTTATAGAATATAGCCAATTAAAACTTTGACGGACCAATCACAACTATTTTTAAATGGCCTTTTAAGTTTTTATAGGTTGACATTGAAATTAATTACCATAATGCATTAAAGCGGGGGTGACACTTGTTGGGGGTTGACAACTAAAATTCAGGACTGTTTTTGAAAGGCAATTTAGTATTGCGTGCGGCTTCCATGTTTTATTTGTTCGTAGTTCACGGTTGTCAAAAAGTTAAGCCCCATTCTTTTTCCAGGAAAATCGTTGAAGCCCGACAGCTCCGAGGAGTCAGACGACGAAGACTCCATGCAGCAGCCGCAGAACATGTCCCGACTGCACGTGTCCGCGCGGGTCCGTGCGCGGCACAAGAGCGGACGGACACGAGAGCACAGCAAGGACGGACGCAGCCGCGACCGGTAACGTAACGAGCGTTTTAAGGAAGAAAACGAACATCTTACCGATATTATAAGGGTGAATCAACTTTTTTCTGTCTGTTATTTCCATGGTTACGGTCGCCTGAGTCACGCTGGTTTTATGCAAAATTATGCTACTTAAACTATGCAAATATGCGTGTAGTGCATGTCTGTAGGTGGCCCATTAAGGAAAGGGCTTATTGATACCAGAAAAATGTTTGTTTGCATAGTTTAAGTAGCATAAGTTTTCATAAAACCAGTGTGACTCTAGCGACCGTAACCATGGCAATAACAGACAGAAAAAAGTTGATTCACCCATAAGCAATAACGTACAATCTGAACTTTTTAAGGAATCCTCATTCCTAATTCGTTGTTATAAAATTTTTAATACTATTATTCGTATAATCTCGTGTTAACGGCCTTCTTGTAAATAGAAAGAAAGAAAAAAAAATCAGTGCGCTTCAAATACAAACATGAATACAGTCAAGTGCAAAAATAAGTATCGAAAGAATCCGCTCATAAAATATGTTACGACGTTCTTATTACACAGAATTAGAGTGCACTAGGACATAGTTTTGAACATTTTTGTGCACACCTTATTTTGTCTTTGACTGTACAAACTAAAACATACAATTTAAATATTTTTTAAAGCGTCACTGAAAAGGTTTTTACTCTGCTTTATGTCAAGATTCTTCTTGGGTACCTTGACGCTGGTCTTCCGTGAAACCATTCCATAGCAGCCTTAGATAAATGAGCTTTAATTGGTTGCTCACCATTAAGTTAAATATTTTATTTCCAGGTCCTCACATTCCAGACACTACAGAGTCCAAAAATCAGAGCTGGGCAAAGGAGTCATCTACCTCCCCAAAGAGTTCAACCCAGTCGCCTCCATACAAGCATTAGAATCCTTAGACAATTTCCGAACAAATACGTTCTTCTCTAAAACCGAAGAGAGAGAAAAACACAAGAATAACACTCACTTGTCCCCTGTTGAAAGAAGCGAAACAGTTGTGAAAGATGACACGGCATTCACCAACCACATGTTTCTTTATGACCAGGGATATATAAAGAAGTTTAATGATGGATTGGATGTCTTAAAAGACCGGAAGAACAGGAGTTTCAACACTCGCTACACCACTAATGCAACTGTTTATAAGCAGTTTGTTACTGAAAGCAGAAGGCAAGACATGCTCGTTTTAGGGTGTCTAATAGTGGAGATTTTTATGCATGTGTATATGAGACCTTTAAGGACGAAATCAGATTTTGCAGAGCGCTATAACAGCTGCAGAACAGTGTTAAAGTTCAACTTTGGGGCGTTGCCTAAGTGCGTCAGTTACGTGGCTTCATTGCTTTTAAATGTGTCGCCGCCAAGCTTGAGTTCCAAGAGCGAATTAAGCGTGAAGAAAGACGAAAAAGACGAGATTTTAAAGAAGATTACAGTGACCGATAAAGGACTTCCACCGCCGACCCCGTCTCAAATGCTGCAACCACTTTTATCCCAACACTTAATCCCCTTCCCTCAATCTTTCAACACCCTGTATAAGCTCTTAAGCACTCTTCACGAATACGAATTAGCTGCCAATGATTTGAACATCCTGTACATGTACGATTGCGATGGCATACAGTGCGAGAAATACCAGAATATTGACAAAACGAAGCTGTATTTCAGCGAAAAGATAGCTGAAGGAAAAATTCAGGCTTGCGCGATGCACTTAGACGTGCTTCTAACCCAAGTAACTAACAATAATCAGTTCGACGTTTTAGATATCTTCTTGACTCATTACATAGAATTGTTGGAGAATAAAGACACCTCAGTGCTGGCTGCGTGGTATCTCTTTGACACCATGAGCAAAGCGCTAGGACCTTCAGAAACGAGAAGCAAACTCCTCAAGCATATACTGAATCTTTACGAAGACGATGAGTTTGTGTTAGCAAAGCCTGATCACAAACCGTCAGACGGCGACACTGCTACCACATCAAGTCTTGCCAATAAACAGAAATTCGTCAAGCTTTATCATCACATATTCCTGCTTCAACTCATGGTCAGACTAGGTCTGCAATGCTTCCTTGATAACTTCACACAGCATTTAGTAGAAGCCGTCGGAGGCTACAAAGACGTTACGACTGAAGTCGGTTCCCCAGGGCATCTATGCCACCGGTCAATGGCCAATAAGAAGCCAAGATATTCTGATGATAACTTGAAAAGCGCGCTTTCGAACACTGATATATTCTCCCCTGACACTTCATACGGATCTGAGCATATGTTGACGCCTAACGTCGATAAAATGGAGTCGAGCGACTCTAAAGAAAGAGAAACTGATAATAGAAGCGAGAGTGACCTGTTCCACTTCGAATCAGATAAAGAAAGATTGCCAAGCCGCAGCAGCAGAAGCAAATCTCCTGCTGACTCCATGGATTCTTACACTTTGAACGTTAATCACGAAGCACAATCTATACAGACACCGTCACCATCAGAAGTGTTCCATGCGAAGGATTTCAGTCCGTCCACTAGTCGCCAAAAAGAGCTGAACGTCACAAAAACTAAAGACGAAACTCCCACTCAAGAGACTTCCAGAGGCCCAATGTCGCCTACGATAGAAATCCCTAAAAAAATGTTCACAAGCTATTTACACTTCGGTGAAGACGACAAACATAGCAGAAGGATAAAAAGTTTAGATTTGAATAGCCAGGAAATTGCCTCTCCCGCTAAAAGTGAGGAAGGAGAAGACGAACAGAATTCCTGTAAGATTTCAGACATGAGCTCTGAAAGCTTAATCTGGTTGGCTCACAGATTGGGTCCAGTGTTGACTTGTCGGTACATAACGCGGAACCTGCTGAAAATGTTGACGTTATGCTATATCGGGAAGGATAATTTGGCGTCTTGGGACGGAGACGGGCAGGACGAATTTGACGAGATATCGATAGCGAACAGCAAGGTGGTCGGTGATAGGAACGCGGCGAAGGTCATCAAGTGCCTGACTACTATTGTGGGTGAGTCGATCGTGGGAAGAGATTTGGTAGACTAATCTTGTCAGTGTAAAATTTGGCCAGGAAAGCCAAAACTTTGCCAATAAATTATAACTTAAAGAATGGTTTCACTGACACGGTTGGATTACTAAGTTTTGTGCAAAACCCATTACGAGCAGTTTTAATTAAGACAGATTGACAAATGACTGTCTTATTTTCCTATTTTGTTGCCATTGTTTTGTTTGATTATTAACCTCTCGCATGTAGGAATAGTACATTTCCTAACAAGTGCGGGAAATTTTTTTTCGGTGAGGGTGAAAGTTGGAGGCGTAGCGTGGGTAGGCCCCCCACAAGGTGGACTGATGACCTGGTGAAGGTCGCAGGAGTCCGCTGGATGCGGGTCAAGCAGGACCGGTCATTGTGGCAGTCTTTGGGGGGAGGCCTATGTTCAGCAGCAGTGGACGTCTTTCGGCTGATATGATGATGATGATGATGAAAGTTGGAGCCCGAGTGAAACGAGGGCGACAATCACCCGAGTTAAAAAGAAGTTTTTGCACGTGTAAGGGACGATTTTTTTTCATAACAAGTGCGTCAAAAAGAGAAATTACCGCGCGCGAAGCGTGCGCAAAGTTCGTTCTTGCGCACTAGTTAGGAGAATATATTTTCCTAACTAGTGCGGAAAAGTCGCATAATTAAGGCAGTCCACAATCTACAAAACCAATTCATAATTCATTAAATAATTGAATTTTATTACATTAAACATGTTGGGAAGAATGTAGGAAATTGGTAACCAACGCATTTAGCTAATAATTGTTTACAAGCTATTCGCTCGTTCTGTGTTATTCTAAAAGTGCATTCAGACCAAAAGAGCATTCGCTGTTCTATCCCCCGCTCTACGAAATCAACCAATCACTTTTTGTGTAACGATCGAATTTCGTAGAGTGGGAGGTTAGAATAGCGAATGCTCTTTTGTTCTGCATGCACCTTAAAAGTGCATTCAGATCAAACAAGCATTCGTTATTCTATCCCCCACTCTACGAAATCAACGAATCACGTTTTGTGTAACGGTCGAATTTCGTAGAGTAGGGGGGATAGAACAGCGAATGCTCTTATGGTCTGCACGCACCTTAAAAGTGCATTCAGATCAAACGAGCATTCGCTATTCTATCCCCCACTCTACGAAATCAACGAATCACGTTTTGTGTAACGGTCGAATTTCGTAGAGTGGGAGATAGAATCACGATCACAGATGTCATATATACCATAGATCAAGCAAACGTATCTACTTAGCGTGTCAAATGAACTCAGTGAAATCCACTGAGTTGCCGTCTTTAATCGCAGTTTGCAGCTTTCGGGCGTCAAATTTTGAAGTGAACTAAAACATAAGTAATATTAATTGCAACAACACAAAAAATATGAATACTCAAGTGCCTGAGACATATTTAAAATCATAGGCAAGTAACAACTTCAGTACACAATCTGACACGCTCGGCCGCCATACAAATGAATGAACTTGTTTCTTCTATCCAATCTAATTCTGTGATCACGATAGAATAGCGAATGCTCGTTTGGTCTGCATGGTCACTAAGGTCCAATGAATTAAACATTTTGTTCCAGCAATGTACGGCGAGCAACTAATAATCTTCCAATACTTACCCCACATGGGGGAGCTCATAGCCTCATGCCGTCGTCGCCTGTCCGCCCCTCTAGAGGGCGGTGCCGTGGCCTGTCTCCAACTCCTCAAGTACCTTCTCCCACACTTGTGCGACGCCACGCTCATGGAACAGCTGCAGGTGAGACCCTGACTGGAGTCCCACTGCTGGGAGCCTGTCTCCAACTCCTCAAGTACCTTCTCCCACACTTGTGCGACGCCACGCTCATGGAACAGCTGCAGGTGAGACCCTGACTGGAGTCCCACTGCTGGGAGCCTGTCTCCAACTCCTCAAGTACCTGCTCCCACACTTGTGCGACGCCACGCTCATGGAACAGCTGCAGGTGAGACCCTGACTGGAGTCCCACTGCTGGGAGCCTGTCTCCAACTCCTCAAGTACCTACTCCCACACTTGTGCGACGCCACGCTCATGGAACAGCTGCAGGTGAGACCCTGACTGGAGTCCCACTGCTGGGAGCCTGTCTCCAACTCCTCAAGTACCTGCTCCCACACTTGTGCGACGCCACGCTCATGGAACAGCTGCAGGTGAGACCCTGACAGCTAGAGTCCCACGCCTGTCCCACCGCCTGGTAGACTGTTCGCCCCCTGTGACTAAAGAGTTAGTTGTAGTGTTTTCAAATATTTTTTCGTTCAAATGTGACTCTGTCACTCATTGATTCAAATAAAAGAAGCACATCCAACGAAAGAAAATGTTTCAGTAAAAAAAACAGTAATTTTTGAAACCTGAAACTTATAGTCTACGAGATTTAAGAATAAACGTTTGACAGTTATAGATTATTCTTTATTCATATGGAGATAAGACTCACCATTTTTTCGATAGACTTAACGACATATGTATAAGGTTCATTTCTGAACTGTCAAATGTTCGTTTTTAGAAATCGATAGCTGTAAATACAGTGCTATTTAATCTACCTATAGCCTTCTGTGTAGCTGATAACCAAGGATCGGACAAAAGCCCGTCATTTTAAAAACATAACCCTGTTCTGTATCGTAGAGACTTCCTTATTTTATGATGTTGACGGAGGGCAGAAAAATGAATGTGTCCAGTGCACAGATTTAGATATTCAGTAAATGAAGTAAATAGCACCGTTTGTATGGGAACCAAGCGTGCCGACTTTTTAGCTGTCACTGAGACGTCACGGTCGGCATTTAGTGATGGGAAAACCTAAACGATTCAAAGACACCAATGCCCCTCCACCCGCAACAATGCAGCCGTCTCTCTCGTACACATAGATTTTATATCTGTGGGCTCGCTCGTTCGCTATTATATTTATTGTAGAACGAACAACACTAGTCGCTAAATTTAACGGACGAATGAGAAATGGGCTGTACTACGAAGTCGAAACGATACGCGAGAGAATACTCTCTAGCGATGATGAATAAGAGACTAGCAATAGCTAGTCTCTTATTCATCATCGCTTTAACACACATGGTCGATCAAACGCTTAAAGCAAACGCAGCAATGCAATGTAAACGCCGGTTTGTAACATAATTCCTTAGTTACTTAGGTACAGTCGAAGACAAAATAAGGGGTATACAAAAACGTTCAAAAATATGTCCCAGTGCACTCTAATTCTGTGTAATAAGAACGTCGTAACATATTTATGAACGGATTCTTTCGATACTTATTTTTGCACTTGACTGTACACCCTTGGACGCATAAATAAAAATACGGTAAAAATGATTAAAAACGAATTCGCGCACAATATTATTTAAAAATTACTTACGTGTGATAGGAAATATGTTTTTGTTTTTGTGCGCTGGAAATATTTGGGCCGGTGCAGTTAATCATCATGCAAAGAGGCATTTTGTATTTTTTTTCTTACGTGCGCTGCAACAGCTGACGTATGTGGACTGTCATTAGAAATGGCCATTTCAGTAGCTGCTACTGAGTTCGGACACGCGAAGTAGATACATTTGGTTCTTCTAGTGTATATTCATTTCTGTGGTCTAGTGTACTGATTCTGGCTAATAAATTCCAGGACACATTCCTAAAGATGATCCTCCAACCCGCGCTCCGTCTAGCGTCCACCACGCGCACCAGCTGTCCGCACGGCGCCGTGGCCCGACGCGCACTGGCGCGCAAGCTACTAGACGCACTGCACGCACTAGCGCTGCGCGTGGGGCCCGAGATGACGCGCCGACATCTGTGCGCTGTGGCGCTGCAGAGGTCAGTGACCCCACCTAGCGCACTAGTTGCCCGCACGGCGCGCACTGGCGCGCAAGCTACTAGACGCACTGCACGCACTAGCGCTGCGCGTGGGGCCCGAGATGACGCGCCGACATCTGTGCGCTGTGGCGCTGCAGAGGTCAGTGACCCCACCTAGCGCACTAGTTGCCCGCACGGCGCGCACTGGCGCGCAAGCTACTAGACGCACTGCACGCACTAGCGCTGCGCGTGGGGCCCGAGATGACGCGCCGACATCTGTGCGCTGTGGCGCTGCAGAGGTCAGTGACCCCACCTAGCGCACTAGTTGCCCGCACGGCGCGCACTGGCGCGCAAGCTACTAGACGCACTGCACGCACTAGCGCTGCGCGTGGGGCCCGAGATGACGCGCCGACATCTGTGCGCTGTGGCGCTGCAGAGGTCAGTGACCCCACCTAGCGCACTAGTTGCCCGCACGGCGCGCACTGGCGCGCAAGCTACTAGACGCACTGCACGCACTAGCGCTGCGCGTGGGGCCCGAGATGACGCGCCGACATCTGTGCGCTGTGGCGCTGCAGAGGTCAGTGACCCCACCTAGCGCACTAGTTGCCCGCACGGCGCGCACTGGCGCGCAAGCTACTAGACGCACTGCACGCACTAGCGCTGCGCGTGGGGCCCGAGATGACGCGCCGACATCTGTGCGCTGTGGCGCTGCAGAGGTCAGTGACCCCACCTAGCGCACTAGTTGCCCGCACGGCGCGCACTGGCGCGCAAGCTACTAGACGCACTGCACGCACTAGCGCTGCGCGTGGGGCCCGAGATGACGCGCCGACATCTGTGCGCTGTGGCGCTGCAGAGGTCAGTGACCCCACCTAGCGCACTAGTTGCCCGCACGGCGCGCACTGGCGCGCAAGCTACTAGACGCACTGCACGCACTAGCGCTGCGCGTGGGGCCCGAGATGACGCGCCGACATCTGTGCGCTGTGGCGCTGCAGAGGTCAGTGACCCCACTACGCGTGGACTACGAACAAATAAAACATGGAAGCCGCACGCCATACTAAATTGCCTTTCAAAAACGGTCTTGAATTTTAGTGGAGAAGTGTCACCCCCTCTTTGATGCATCACGATAATAAATTTCAATATCAACCTATAAAAACATAAACCGCCATTTATAAATAGTTGCAATTGGTCCGTCAAAGTTTTGATTGGCGATATTCAATAAACATTTGTCAAAAACGCTGCGCCGAAACATGCGCGGTGTTAAGAAAAGCGCTATGTCCTGCCCATCTTGGCACAATTGAACAATTGTGTTTGGGGGCATTTTCGAGCTGGCGTTAGACGTCCATGTTATATATGGTCGCAGCGCGTGGAGAACGTGTGGTCAATGTGCACATATATGCGTGACGAACTTGTCGGAGTCTACCTTTAGTATACGACGTGTAAACTACTCGTCGTACACTAATATCATTTTTTTTAATTAAACCTAGAGGATATGACATAGAGCTTAAATAGGCATGATGACTGGCAAGTCAAATCAGCATCTTTTATCCAACTGTCAAAACGATCACCGCTATGGAATTTTATATGAAATACTCAAAAGTGACGTCACGTTTGAGTACTGCCATATGACCTACTCTTTTAAGTTATTTTTAATTTATTAAATAAAAGTTCTGTACAAAAATTGCTGCAATCTACATCTTAGTAATAATTTCTTCGTGTATTATGTCGTGCATAAAGTTAAATTATTTATTTTAACTACAGTCATCATCCCTATTTCAATATTTGCCATAGAGTCGAGTCGTTGTTGAGTTGGTACAAACAGCAACACAGCTAGGTATACACTTCAGAAATTGGAAATATTGCATGAAAGAGAATCACACTTACAGTCACGTGTCAGTTACATAGGAATGTTGAGCCACTTGGCAAGGGATGCAATTTGGTCGTGTAATATTATGGGTTCGGTATTTTTCGTTAGTAGGCACGATCGCGACATTTCCGATGGTCCCCGATGATATGTCATCGAATCTTTGTTGCGTCAAAATTTCAGTATTTGAAAACTAGTTGACATAATAAAAATTCCTTCGTTTACGAAAATTAAGCATTAGCTATCGGCCATTATTAGACGCTAGATGTCGTTGTTCCTAGTGGAAACTGGATAACGACAGTTCTTCATAGATTTGTCTAAATCCGTTGAGTAATTTATTCATGTTTTCTTCAAATCGGATGCCATGATTAATCTGACATTAATAGGCGAGGAAGTTTTTCAAGTCAAGATATTTTTATAAATAGCCATGTTACCGGGCAATTTTAAATATTTTTTTTCATGGATAGAGACAAATGCTATTGCTGTCTTTATTATCATTCGTCACATCTCTTAGTTGACGTTAGTTGAATACTTATGTAAACTTTGTGGAAATATGGTAGATAGACGTTTGACAGTCTACCTATAATCCTTTAATCTGTCAGTAGCCATACAAATGTTTAATAGAGACTCGATAGTTTCTGGCTGAAATTCTAACTTTGAAAAAATATCTGACAGTGACAGCCGTTGAAAGGAAAATGTACGAAAATTTCTACATAACAGCTTAGCAGTCAAATTACCGGCTCTGAAGTTAGATTGACGTCTCCAGGACTAAAGCGGATGTTATATATAACGTAACTATAGTAACGTCAGCTTCCGGAAAAATCGCAATCAATCAATTGGTTAAACGTTTTTGTTATTATGTAACCATGGTAATGTCACCTTCTGAAGAAACCGCGAGCGATTATTGGTTAACCGTAGCAATGCCTGCCCCATTGGTCAGCAGAGTTCGGCCGAAGTCGTGATACCAGTCTCATCACAGATAAAATATAGGGAAGATTCCGTGTATTAAGACATACATGAACAAACTATTGTCATCCTTCACTCCATCTCAAGACGTATTCCATAAGGAAAAAGAGACAAATAAAGTAGCTCTACTTGGTCGTGAACTCCATCAACGACTCCATTTTCTTGAATTATGCTACCAACCTGACTAGATAAAATGTCATTACTATTAGTGATGTCCAGTCTTCAATCGTATACTTTTATCGTCAATAATAATATTTTAACCAAATTAGGTAGCGAATACAGTAGGAATAAACCTTATTTCCTACTCAAAATCACGATCTTCTTCGATCGTGATTTCAAAATCTACATTTTAGGATAAAAATAAAATCACAAAGTTAACGAAATATTTTCTTTAATTAAAATATCATAATGAGGGTTTCCTAAAACGTATGCCACTAGTTGGCGCCACTTAGCCGTAAGGTCCCGCTAAGAAACACAATTATCTAGCCCCAAAGAAAGACTAAGTAAATGTTTTTTTTTTTTTTAAATAAAGTTAAAATTTTTTAATGTATTTTTTTTAACTCATACAAAATGCCCTGCCCTGGTGATTTCAGAAAACTCTCATTATAACATGTTTTATGGACATATCATTCCTTAAAGCATACCTAACAATTTTGGTATGATGGCTTCTTTATAATTAAATTAATCAGTCTACACAAGTATCACATGAGCGTCATTATTAAATTTAATTTACTTGCTGGTTGACATGACATTGGATGATTACCAAATATGGTGGGTAGTACGTCAGAATGTAATCACTTATTCGCGTACCCTTGCCTGAAACAACAGCTTAAAATTGTGCGGAGCATATTTTTGAATACTCTTTAGGGTACCAGTCGTCTGCCTTTTTGATATTTTTGACCCATAATAGCCTTTGTTCAGTGTCCAGTGGAAACCTGTTGGACATTAAAAACATCGATTCATTTTTGAGTTGACTATCAATACATTTATCGATATCACGATCGGTCTCTTAAGTACCACACTATGCGATACAAATGTTTGAATCCCACTATTTGTAATTACATTACGAATGTAAATACAAATGTTTTAATCACAAAACTACACATATGTATCCGACAACAAATATTGAATAAGATTTTCAGTTACTTTTACCTTAATAAGGTTCGAAATCTTAAAATTCAAGTCAAAACTAAATTGCCGGTGAAACGTAATGTCTTTATTTTGTTCATTCAGGTAACCCTGGCGGTTTTTACACCCTGGAACCACACAAGTCATCACTTTTATCACATTCCGTGCACTTATCGAACAGAAATATACATGAAAAGCTTTATTTTAATCACTTTTACTATTTGCGGTTTAGGTGCACTAGTATACACAAACAAAGATCGTTGACAGGCATTGCCGGCGTCACCCACAGATAAAATAGACTCGGTCTATCAATTTTATATGTCTATGAGTCTCATAAGATTTCGGAACCCGATTTGTATTATTCGACCAAGTTGCGAACAGTGCGAACAATCAACATTCCCGTGTATTATTTAATTAGAAGTTGACATAATATAAATATAGTTATCTCTTTCATTTTCTCTCTGCTCTGTCTTTAATGGTCAGTTAGGAGTGTTGCTGTTTGTATAATGTACGAAGACCGGAAAACATTACATTGTAACACGCGGCAAAGTGATAAGTATTAGAGTGTTTTTTTTTAACCGATTTCCCCATACTGTCCCACTTAAAAAAACACTGTATAATGAACATACCTGGGATAACTCGGGGCATTTATACGAAAGTGATGTAGCAAAATATTTTATCGACTAAAAATATATCGATGTTACTGTGAATGACAACATCAAAATGTTATTCGGCATAAATAAATATTAGGTACTTACTCTTCAATTAAAATAAAAAATAAATAGAAACGGGTAGTTACGCGTTTATTTTAAAATAGTTTTCAAAATATGCAATTAATATGAAAGTATCAATATTTAAATTGTCATTTTGATTAAAATGACATCTGCATACTTTTACTATCTGAAGAGGCCCGATATCAGATATGACATCGAACCTCTGTACTGTAATCGAGAATGTTCAATAAGCACATCTTTTACTATAATTATATCGACATCTTTTTAATCGATATCAAATCCCTATAACTTGCCCCCAGTTATCCCAGGTATGATAATGAAGCGGAATTTATTGCGAGCGGAATGTAATTGTTTGACTTTGTTCCAGATTTTTCTTGGCGTTTGACAAAGCGTCTGGAAAGTTAGACAACTGGCCGAAACAGGAGGAATCAACCGTCGAGAAGGTATAATAAACACCCTTTATATTCTTATTTTGTCTCAGTAGACCATGTTCAATAAAATAGAATAATACTTTTCATTCAACAAGTTGTGAATCATTTTGGTGAAAAAAGCGCAAAATTCTAATTTCTCACTGGTATGTGATTAGCTGCTTATTCAAATAAATAAAAAATGTCGTACCAAATTACATTTTACATTTGAATCACTGAAAATGAATTTTATTTAAAGAACAACAAGGTCAATAAGTAAACAATACATATTTGGTCGTCATATCACATAACCACTACAAAATACATAATCACCAAATTAAAAATTTAAAAAACCAACTTCAACTGGTTTCTCCAAGATTCCCGATTTGTTTCCATCGTTGGTTTCCTCAAATCCTACTTTCTGAATGCAAATTCTTGTAAATGAATGAAAATTACCAAAAGCGCCATACATGATCCTATAACAATTGAAGAGAACCCTCGATTTCTCCAAGATCCCATCATCAGACCGCAACTTGGTGCCAACGGGACCATCTAGGGGTAATACACGTTCGATCACAAAAATAAATTTTGAAATCGGTTCACTATTCTCGGAGATATCGGGTAACATACATACAACAAAAAAAAACTGTCGAATTGAGAACCTCCTCCTTTTTTGAAGTCGGTTAAAAAGTATATTGCACTGGAAACTTGAGTTTGTCGATGGCGGTGAGGCTCGGACACTTAAACTCAGTCATCCTGTATCTCAGGGTCCTGTGCCCTCCGCAACCGAGCATGGTGCTGGCTAGTTGACGGAACATCTTTGGATAAGTGTTATTAAATGGACCGTCAATATATTTGTAGGGCGGGCCGTGTTAAACTGGGCTGAATTTAATGTATTAATTTTATTTGTGATCAATAATGTAATTCTATATTATTTTTTATTTTATAATAATTTACATTCAATAAATGTTATTGAACTAGTATGTTAGTAGTACCTAATGTCATGACATAAATTGTTTATAAAGATTTACCTAGTGTACCTATGTATAAGCTGACAGTGTATAATTAGTACAAATAAACGATCTATCTATCTATCTATCTATATTCACTACAAATAGGCAACACTTTGTTACGTTAAGTGATTATGAGGGCCTAACCGTGCCAACGACGTATCAAAAAGTGAATTTACCCATTGAGTCCTATCTTCTTCTTCCTAGACTCTAGTCCCATTTACTTGGGGTTCGGCACTTCTCGTCCGCATTCTCCATTGAGCACGGTTTTGTACGGCGTCTGGATCAATGTAAGCTTTGTTAAGGTCTTTTTGGGTCATTAAGTTCTATAACTTTTAATTTTGCTACAGGCGGAAACGGAAGCACCGGAAGTAAAGGAAGGCTTCCTGGAGATCTGCCGCGACGGCACCACGGCGGAGTGGACGGTACGAGACGGCCGCGTGCTGCGCGCCGACCTGCCCGACCTGGCCTGTACGCCACCCGACTCCACCGACCGACCGCCCGACGTGAGTATCCGACCGAAACCCTGATTGTCTGACCGACCAATCGACTGTACGATAGAGGACGGGAAACAAAAGGTTACAGGCCAAGTAGAAATACGCGGCCTGTAACCTTGTTTCTCGCCGAGATTTGTATAGTGCTTTTTTCAAAGTTGCAATGAATTAAAAAAAACCGAAAGTGATTTTCACAGTACAGTCACCACATGGGAATGTTGAGCCACTTGGCAATGGATGCAATTTGGTCGTGTAATATTATGGGTTCGGTATTTTTCGTTAGTAGGCACGATGGCGACATGAGCGATGTTCCCCGATGATATGTCAGTTAAATACGAATCTTTGTTGCGTCAAAATATGTCAAAACTAGTTGAAATAATAAAAATTTCTTCCTCTACGAGAATTAAGGATTAGTCATCGGCCATTATTAGACGCTAGATGTCGTTGTTCGTAGAGGAAACTGGATAACGACAGTTCTTCATAGATTTGTCTAAAACCATTTAGTAACGTTCTTGTGTTTTCTTCAAATCGGATGCCATGATTTATCTGACATTAATAGGCGAGGTATTTTTTCAATTCAAGATATTTATATAAAATAGCCTTAATAGGCATCTTATCGAGCAATTTTAAATGATTTTTTTCATTGATAGAGACAAATGCTATTGCTGTCTTTATTACCATCCGCCACAGATCAGTTGACGTTAGTTGAAAACTTATGTATCCTTTGTAGAAATATGGTAGGTAACCTTTGTCAATCTCCCTATAATCCTATAATCTGTCAGTAGCCATAATTTTTTTTATTAGAGACTTGATAGTTTCCGACTGAAATTCTAACTTTGAAAAAATACCTGTCAGTGACAGCCGTTAAAAGGAAAATGAACGAAATTACTATCAGGGCTCTGAAGTTAGATTGACGTCTCCATGACTAAAGCGGATGTTATAACGTAACTATAGTAACGTCAGCTTCCGGAAAAATAGCGATCAATCATTGGTTAAACATTTTTGTTATTACGTAACCATGGTAATGTCACCTTCTGAAGAAAACGCGAGCGGTCATTGGCTAACCGTACCAACGCCCGTTACGCCCACCCCATTGGTCAGCAGAGTTCGGCCGAAGTCGTGATACTAGCCTCATAAGAGTTCGGAACCCGATTTGTATTATTCGACCAAGTTGCGAACAGTGGCAAGTGGCTCAACAATCTCGTGTGGTGACTGTACTTCCTGGTTTAATTTGACATACGTAATGCCAACATTTCATTGCACGTTTGAGAAAAATGTATTACTGCCAACACACAGTCTTCAGAGCTCTCAATTCCCCTAAAATGAGCCATTTCCGTCCCAGGCCCAAGAAGAACTCCAACTGGTGTTCAACGAAGAGCTGGCTCACCAGGCGTACTCGACGTTCGCGCAGTTCGTCGGGGCGGAGCACCTGGAGCGCTGCCTGAAGAACAGCGACACCGTCAGGGCGCTCTGCAGGAAGTACGAGAGCGCTTCGCTCACTGTCAGGTAACTTCCCTTTTTAACCGACTTCAAAAAAGGAGGAGGTTCTCAATTCGACTGATTTTTTTTTTGTTGTATGTATGTTACCCGATTTCTCCGAGAATAGTGAACCGATTTTAAAATTTCTTTTTGTAATCGAACGTGTATTACCCCGAGATGGTCCCGTTGGCACCATGTTGCGGTCTGGTGATGGGATCTTGGAGAAATCGAGGGATCTCTTCAATTGTTATAGGTACATGTATGGCGCTTTTGGTAATTTTCATTCATTTACAAAAATTTGCATTCAGAAAGTAGGATTTGAGGAAACCAATGATGGAAACAAATCGGGAATCTTGGAGAAACCGGTTGAAATCGGTTTTTTAAATTTTTAATTTGGTGATTATTAGTACAGATGGTGCCTTTTTAGGCCCCTAGTGCGAGAAGTGAAGTAGATGCTCTTAGTGAGAAGATGCGAATTATTGGAATGCTTTAGTCTTTCTGCCTACCTAAATGACCTTTTCTCAAACATGCAATGAAATATTTTCTTTATGTTCCTTAAAATAATAGACGGAAGTATTGCTTTTAGGGAGCAGTAACTCACTGGGATGGAAATGGAATTTCATAACAATTTTCAGGCCTAGGCCTGCAAAGTAACTTTTTTTTTAATTTCGACAACATTGTCATTATTTTTTTTTGTATTTTTTTGTATGTTTGAGGAAAGCACTATATACATGCCTCGGCGTGAAAACGGATTCCCGGCCTCGTTACCTATCCGGATATACCAACTTGGCCGGAAATTCTCATTTTCCCGGCATTTAATGTAATGTACTATTACGTCTCAAGTAGTGTTGATTACAGGGTGGGAATTATTTTTCGATCACGAAGGAATGGTCTTAGAAGACTCTCGGCTCTCATGCTCAATTCACAAATGTACAAACTTTTTGATAAATACTCACCTATGCACATAAATACGGAGAGTAATTGGTTGACCAACTCAAACTGTATAAGGGCATTTTCGCGAGAAGAGATACAAAAACTTATTTTTCAGAAACAGGTAAATTTTATGTTTTTCCTGCTCAGAATCACGAGCTCTTTCGATCCTACTAGAAGAAAAAAAGTGTCCCAACTTTTTGTTTCTATTACGTAACCGTTTTTCAAACACTTTGTACAGCGGTTACAAAGTGGAGAGCATGTAAAATGTATGAAAAATATGGAACCATTTTTTTCTTGTACTTTTTTTCTCCTAGATTGAAAGAACTCGTTATTCTGAGTAGGAAAAACATTAAATTTACCTACCATAAAAATTTTTTTTTGGATCTCTTCTCGCGAAAATGCCCATAAATGTATCTGACAGCAGTTCCCCACGCGTGGACTCGTCACTGAGCCGCGACGTGCCGCGCTCCCCCGAGCTGACCTCCAACAGATTCGGCTCCAACGTGACCCTCGTCGGCAACAGGTACTCCCACTGTCCCACATGTATCTAGCAGTTCCCACGCGTGGACTCGTCACTGAGCTCCCCCGAGCTGACCTCTAACAGCTTCGGCTCCAACGTGACCCTCGTCGGCAACAGGTACTCCCACTGTCCCACATGTATCTAGCAGTTCCCACGCGTGGACTCGTCACTGAGCTCCCCCGAGCTGACCTCTAACAGCTTCGGCTCCAACGTGACCCTCGTCGGCAACAGGTACTCCCACTGTCCCACATGTATCTAGCAGTTCCCACGCGTGCACTCGTCACTGAGCTCCCCCGAGCTGACCTCCAACAGCTTCGGCTCCAACGTGACCCTCGTCGGCAACAGGTACTCCCACTGTCCCACATGTATCTAGCAGTTCCCACGCGTGGACTCGTCACTGAGCTCCCCCGAGCTGACCTCTAACAGCTTCGGCTCCAACGTGACCCTCGTCGGCAACAGGTACTCCCACTGTCCCACATGTATCTAGCAGTTCCCACGCGTGGACTCGTCACTGAGCTCCCCCGAGCTGACCTCTAACAGCTTCGGCTCCAACGTGACCCTCGTCGGCAACAGGTACTCCCACTGTCCCACATGTATCTAGCAGTTCCCACGCGTGCACTCGTCACTGAGCTCCCCCGAGCTGACCTCTAACAGCTTCGGCTCCAACGTGACCCTCGTCGGCAACAGGTACTCCCACTGTCCCACATGTATCTAGCAGTTCCCACGCGTGCACTCGTCACTGAGCGAGTCTCCGCTGAGCCGCGACGTACTCCCACTACTTTCACAGGCTGCTATGCTATTCTCTTATTCACACATTCGACGCTGCGTTCATCAACGAGCTCGACGTCGAGACAGCCTTGTCTAAAATCCTGTTTAATTTGACATTAGGAATCGAGGCTGTGAGCGAGGTTGTGGGCGAGTTCGTCGCTGTTTTTCGTTAGAGAATACGAAGTTCGTACATTAAACGTCAAACTCTCGACGCAGTGTAGTTCCAGCTCTCGCCGCATTCGTCGCCGAGCACTAGTGTCGTTTAAAGTACATTAGTGAATACCATTTTTAGGCTCGACGCTGCCGCAGCGCTGACACAGCGCTGACAGCAAGGCGGTTTAATTAGTGAATAACACTGCTGATCAAATACTCAGTTGTTTGTCTCTTTTGCTCTTATAGACACATTGTTAAGACCGAAAGGAACAAACAATTATTAGCGGCTTGTTAAGTTAACAAACGTTTATAAATAAGGGCGTAAGAACTTCCTTTTTGAGGTAAGAATATTATTTATACATGTACATACATCATCATCATCAGTCTATCTCAGTTTACTGCTGGACGTAGGCCTCTTCTATTAACTATGCGTATTGACACATTAGGAGGTAAATGCCCATAATCGCCACGCCGGGCAAGCGGATTGGCGATCGCAGTAATGTGTCCACTATGATGACGCTGCTGCCCATCATCAATTTTCTATCAAAGAATAGTCAGTGTCACTTCAATCTCTTAGTCAGCTCTTACGACATCCGCGGGAAGAGTTGGGGTGGTGACCAATGTATTTTTCTCAAACTTGAATGCAATGAAATGTTGGCATTACGTCAAATTAAACCAGGGAGTACCATCTCGCTGGTTCGATGATTGAACTTGATATGTAAAGGCATTTCATAACTTACAGCAGCCCTAGGACTGCAAAGTACCGGAAGGAACCTGCTTTAAAAAGTTAAATATCGGAAGTAACTTGTGAAGTGACAGAACATCTTGGCATTTCACCGTAAGAAAAGAACTAATGCCAATGTCACCGGATTAAAGATTATCTCAAAAGATTAAAAAAAAATGACGTACAAGTATTTTTTATTATTTTGTAGATTCGTTTCGTTCTATGACTTATTGACTGTGTACTGTGAAAATAACTTTCGATTTTTTATTTCATTGCAAGTTTGAGAAAAGCACTATACAAATCTCAGCGAGAAACAAGGTTACAGGCCGCGTATATCTACTTGGCCAGTAACCTTTAGTTTCCCGTCATCTATAGTTGTCATGTTATGTATGTATATCGTTTGGGTATCGTCAATCGGGTTTATTAATACAATTGTTATGCTACCCACCTTTACCATTACATGTATAAATGAGGATACCTACAATAGTAATGTACTATATACTGCCGTCACCACACGGCGAATATTATTAAAAGTAGTGGAAATGTCTATACATTTGTACCTGGAACAGGATCGACGTGGCGGCGGATGATGCGCGCACGCCGGTGCACCACGACGCCGTGGCGTATAAGACAGACGGCGTCCGGACTGACAGGTCAGAGCTTATGCCGCCCCCACGACATTGGTCTAAGGCTTCGTATCCACTAGAGGCAGCCTCGACTTGAAGCTAATAGCCTCAGTTTGAGGCTGCTCGCTCTGAGGCAACAGCTACGGATCAGCTCGAGGCGTGTCGCCTCAGCTTGATCCGTAGCTGTTGCCTCACGAGCGACCGTCTCCACTAAACACACGGCTCGTACTGAGGCGCCTTTGAGCACGGCAGAGACCGACAAGATATGGGTCGGCTCGCGGCAACGAATTAGCCTCGCGTCGCGGCGTGCCTCAGGTTGAGGCAGCGTCTCCACTTGCGCAGTGAGGAGTGAGGCAGCCGCTCGACCCGAGGCTGCCTCTAGTGGATACACGATTTAAGGCGACCGGCTTAGCGGAAAACCATAAGTGCGAGAGGGAGTACCCATATCGGCTTCCCACCCGCTCAGAATGTTGATTGGTGATTCAAGTTTTTTCTGTCTGTTATTGCTATGGTTACGGTCGCCTGAGTCATGCTGGTTTTATGCAAAATTATACTTAAACTATGCACAAATACATTTTTCTGGTGTTTATAAGCCCTTTCCTTAATGGGCCACCTACAGACACGCACTACGTGCATGTTTGCCTAATTTAAGTAGCATAATTTTGCATAAAACCGGCGTAACTCAGGCGACCTTAACCATGGCAATAACAGACAGAAAAAAGTTGAATCACCCGTCAACATTCTGAGGGTAAATAGTTTCGTTTATTATTTTAATCTATTTATGAATTCGGAATTCATGTTCAACTTTACAGTCAAAGACAAAATAAGGTGTACACAAAAATGTTCAAAAATATGTCCCAGTGCACTCTAATTCTGTGTAATAAGAACGCTTTCGATATTTATTTTTGCACTTAACTGTACATGATGTCAAAGGGACAAATTTATAAAATTGTGTGTAATGTACAAACTCGTGACGTCACGTTCGAGTAACTGCTAAATGACCTACTGTTTCAAGTTCTTTTCAATTTATTAAATAGAAGTTCTGTACAAAAACTAATGCAATCTACATCTTAGTAGTAATTTCTTTGTGTATTATGTCGTGCATAATATTAAATAATTTATTTTAACCACAGTCATCATTCCATTTATCGATATTGATGAAACAGCATTTTATTTAGATTACGAAGGTGTTTTTTAATTACTTGAAAAATCCGGACTCTGCTAAATTGGGATGATAAATTTGGACGTTTCTGTGAAAATATGCAGGAGAAAATTGTTAACTACTTCTGTATCGAATAGGGCGGTTCTAATTAGCTCAAACATCATACAAAATTGTAAAAATAAGAAACTCCCACCTATATCGTCACTGAAAAAAGTCTCCCACAGGCACCTCCGCGGCGACTGGCTCATATACTGGGAGCACGAGATCGGGCGCCCCGACAAGGAGTCCCGCTTCAACCTCAAGCAGATCAAGCTGCAGACCTTCGCGGGCCACTCCCACTCCGTCAAGTCGATCCACTGTCTGGACAACGAGCACAGCTTCATGAGCGGCTCCAAGGACAAGACTGTCAAGCTGTGGTCTTTGAGGAACCAGGTGGGTTCATCATCGACTTATAACACCTCACTACTGGACAAATGCTTCTCTTATTACCTTAGACACATCACGTACATCATCAGCCTATCATAGTCCACTGCTAGACGTAGGCCTATTAACTATGCGTATGGACGCAATAGGAGGTAAATGAATTGGCGATCGCACTATGATGACGCTTCTGCCCATCATCAATCTTTTATCAAATAATGGTCAGTGACACTTCAGTCCCTTAGTCGACTCTTACGACACCCGCAGGAGGAGATGAGGTGGTGACGAATGTATTCTTACTGCCGTCACACTACGGCCTACCTTAGACACATTAGGAGGTAAATGGTCAAGTCCACTGTCTGGACAACGAGCACAGCTTCATGAGCGGCTCCAAGGACAAGACTGTCAAGCTGTGGTCTTTGAGGAACCAGGTGGGTTCATCATCATCCTATAACACTCCACTAGTGGGCAGACCTTCGCGGGACACTCCCACTCCGTCAAGTCGATCCACTGTCTGGACAACGAGCACAGCTTCATGAGCGGCTCCAAGGACAAGACTGTCAAGCTGTGGTCTTTGAGGAACCAGGTGGGTCCATCATCCGCCTATAACACTCCACTAGTGGGCAGACCTTCGCGGGCCACTCGCATTCCGTCAAGTCGATCCACTGTCTGGACAACGAGCACAGCTTCATGAGCGGCTCCAAGGACAAGACTGTCAAGCTGTGGTCTTTGAGGAACCAGGTGGGTCCATCATCAGCCTATAACACTCCACTAGTGGGCAGACCTTCGCGGGACACTCCCACTCCGTCAAGTCGATCCACTGTCTGGACAACGAGCACAGCTTCATGAGCGGCTCCAAGGACAAGACTGTCAAGCTGTGGTCTTCGAGGAACTAGGTGGGTTTATCATCGGCTT
Source organism: Thaumatotibia leucotreta (assembly GCA_025490895.1). Lineage (NCBI taxonomy): Eukaryota > Metazoa > Arthropoda > Insecta > Lepidoptera > Tortricidae > Thaumatotibia > Thaumatotibia leucotreta. The sequence goes on along the minus strand of JALPQI010007762.1, from coordinate 7,700 downwards.
ATAACACCTCACTACTGGACAAATGCTTCTGTTATTACCTTAGACACATCACATACATCATCAGCCTATCATAGTCCACTGGTAGACGTAGGCCTATTAACTAGGCGTATGGATGCAATTGGAGGTAAATGCCCATAATCGCCACGCTGGGCAAGCGGATTGGCGATCGCACTATGATGACGCTGCTGCCCATCATCAATCTTTTATCAAATAATGGTCAGTGACACTTCAGTCCCTTAGTCGACTCTAACGACACCCGCAGGAGATGGGGTGGTGACGAATGTATTCTTACTGCCGTCACACTACGGCCTACCTTAGACACATAGGAGGTAAATGGTCAAGTCCTGACTGTGACTGTCTGGACAACGAGCACAGCTTCATGAGCGGCTCCAAGGACAAGACTGTCAAGCTGTGGTCTTTGAGGAACCAGGTGGGTCCATCATCAGCCTATAACACTCCACTAGTGGGCAGACCTTCGCGGGACACTCCCACTCCGTCAAGTCGATCCACTGTCTGGACAACGAGCACAGCTTCATGAGCGGCTCCAAGGACAAGACTGTCAAGCTGTGGTCTTTGAGGAACCAGGTGGGTTCATCAGCCTATAACACTCCACTAGTGGGCAGACCTTCGCGGGACACTCCCACTCCGTCAAGTCGATCCACTGTCTGGAAAACGAGCACAGCTTCATGAGCGGCTCCAAGGACAAGACTGTCAAGCTGTGGTCTTTGAGGAACCAGGTGGGTCCATCATCAGCCTATAACACTCCACTAGTGGGCAGACCTTCGCGGGACACTCCCACTCCGTCAAGTCGATCCACTGTCTGGACAACGAGCACAGCTTCATGAGCGGCTCCAAGGACAAGACTGTCAAGCTGTGGTCTTCGAGGAACTAGGTGGGTTTATCATCGGCTTATAACACCTCACTACTGGACAAATGCTTCTGTTATTACCTTAGACACATCACATACATCATCAGCCTATCATAGTCCACTGGTAGACGTAGGCCTATTAACTAGGCGTATGGATGCAATTGGAGGTAAATGCCCATAATCGCCACGCTGGGCAAGCGGATTGGCGATCGCACTATGATGACGCTGCTGCCCATCATCAATCTTTTATCAAATAATGGTCAGTGACACTTCAGTCCCTTAGTCGACTCTAACGACACCCGCAGGAGATGGGGTGGTGACGAATGTATTCTTACTGCCGTCACACTACGGCCTACCTTAGACACATAGGAGGTAAATGGTCAAGTCCTGACTGTGACTGTCTGGACAACGAGCACAGCTTCATGAGCGGCTCCAAGGACAAGACTGTCAAGCTGTGGTCTTTGAGGAACCAGGTGGGTTCATCAGCCTATAACACTCCACTCCTGGACACATGCTTCTCCTGTAATTGTGTCCACTATGATGCTGCTGCCCATGATCAATCTTCAGTAAACTGATGGTCACTGCTTCAAACCCTTAGTCGTCTCCGACCCACGGGAAGAGTTGAGTATCGGAGTATTGTGTCCACTATGATGCTCCTGGTCATCAATCCTCCATATATAGATGGTCAGTGACACTTAGAAGAAGTAAGCGATTAGTCTTCGTCCTCAGTCGACTCTCGACTACTGATGAGTCATTCCTGGTAACTTACCCAACACTGTATCACATCACATACATCATCAGCCTATCATAGTCCACTGCTAGACGAAGGCCTATTAACAAAGCGTATGGACGCAATAGGAGGTAAATGCCCATAATCGCCACGCTGAGCAAGCGGATTGGCGATCGCACTATGATGACGCTGCTGCCCATCATCAATCTTTTATCAAATAATGGTCAGTGACATTTCAATCACTTAGTCGACTCTTACGACACCTGCAGGAGGAGATGGGGTGGTGACGAATGTATTCTTACTACCATCACACCACGACCTACCTTAGACACATTAGGAGGTAAATGGTCAAATCCACCCACTGTCTGGACAACGAGCACAGCTTCATGAGCGGCTCCAAGGACAAGACTGTCAAGCTGTGGTCTTTGAGGAACCAGGTGGGTTCATCATCCGCCTATAACACTCCACTAGTGGGCAGACCTTCGCGGGCCACTCGCACTCCGTCAAGTCGATCCACTGTCTGGACGACGAGCACAGCTTCATGAGCGGCTCCAAGGACAAGACTGTCAAGCTGTGGTCTTTGAGGAACCAGGTGGGTCCATCATCCGCCTATAACACTTCACTACTGGACAAATGCTTCTTTTATGACCTTAGCCGCATTAGGAGGTAAATGGTCAAGTCCATCCACTGTCTGGACAACGAGCACACAGAGATGAGACCATTTCGTGGCTATATTTATTTCTGTTCTGTTAGTATTTGTCTTTGTTTAGTCAAGTGAAAGTCCACGAATAAATTATTATTTTATTCTATTCTATTTACTACTAATTTAATTTATTCAATCAACTAAAATCTGCGACCATATATAACATGGACGTCTAACGCTAGCTCAAGAATGCCCCCAAAACCAATTGTTCAATTGTGTCAAGATGGGCAGGACATGGCGTTTTTCTTAACACCGCGCATATTTCAGCGCAACATCTTTGACAAATGTTTATAGAATATAGTCAATCAAAACTTTGATAGACCAATCACAACTATTCATAAATGGCGATTTAAGTTTTTATAGGTTGATAATTATATTAATTACCGTGATGCATTTTTTTATTTATTTCATATTAAAATTATACATAAGGTTAAATACAAAGGCGCCATAAAACCCTATCGGGTTTGTCTAGACACCTGAATCGCGGGAAAGGGGTGACACTGTCTTGTCAAATAAATTCAGGACCGTTTTTGAAAGGCAATTTAATATGGCGTGCGGCTTCCATGTTTTATTTGTTCGTAGACTAAAATTATAACTTACAGCTAACGCCAGAGCGGTACATTGGGAATTGGGAAATCAAACTAGAAGCACTTTCTTGCACTACTTATCTATCCGAACTTCCCCAGGGCGACGCAATGCTACTTTCTTAAGCAGTTTTGTTATGTACTCTAAGCGTCCTGAACAAACTACTTTCTGTGCTGTTCTATTCTACACTACAGTCATCCTGCTGTTTTACTTACTCTCCCGACCTTCCCCAGGGCGACGGCAACGCAACAAGCCAATGCAACTGGACGTACACTGGCCACAAAAAGGGCGTCCTCTCCCTAACCTTCCTCGACGCCCTCCGGCTAGCCGTGTCCACGGACAGCGTTGTCCACGTGTGGGACCCGTTCGTGGAGAGCGTGGTATGCCAGCTGGATGCTGTGCGTTCGCCTGTGAGCATCGTGCGAGCGCTGGCCGGGCCGGCTGCCGCGCTTGTGGCGGCTACCACGGAGGCTACGCTGCGGATTGTGGACGCTAGGGCGTGTAACTACACGCATGAGCTTAAGGTGGGTTGTGCTTTAGGTTGGATTGTCTTTTAGGACTTTTAGGGAGAAAAAAGTTGCCTGTCGGTAGCGTCACGTACTAAACAAAAAGGCTCAAATCATCAGAAATCAAGTTGTGAAACGAAGTAGTACTTTAGGTTGGTGGTTTGTGCTTTAGGTTGGATTGGCGGGTTCGAATACCGGTTTTTTCTCCATACAAAAGAACGGTTCTAATCTCGCTCTTACATAAATTCTTTGTAAATGAAGTTTTACTTAATTGGGTCAAAATTATTTTCGTTGTTTCATACCACTCTGTCAGGCTTCTAGTTGCTGTCTCGACTCAGTATATAAAAAAATCCGGTGCACTTGTATTTCTTTTTCACGCTAGATATCCATACATAGATCCATACATCAAAAATTGGAAACAAAATATCATTTCATACAAAAATCACAACTGTGTCACGTTTTTTAGGGACACAAAATAATACAACGAAAAGAATTTTAACGCAATTGCAATCAAGTTCGTAAATATTATCATACTTACTCCTTAGAAATTTAAAGCTTATCGGCCTTTTTATATGTGTTATAATATCCGGGCATTTCTTTGAGGGTTTCAACCGCTGTGACTTCGGTGGCAACATTATTATCCGATTTCCATGGGTATCTCATATTTTTTTAGGATATCTTGGTAGTTGTCAACTACGTCTACCAAGATATCCAAAAATTCGTAAATCTTTCAAGGGATTCGTGTGATAAGACTGCCACCGAAGTCACAGCGGTTGAAACGCTCGGAGAAATGCCAATCCCTTATATAGAAATTAGTGCTTAATTGTCGTTATAAAACCCGACTGTAGGTTTTTAATTTTACGTTACTTGGGTGTCCCTAAAAGTGAAAAAGGGTGAATCAACTTTTTTCTGTCTGTTATTGCCATGGTTACGTTAATTATGTTACTTAATGTATGCAAGCATGCATATCCATGTTTGTAGATGGCCCATCAAGGAAAGGGTTTATTAACACCAGAAAAACGCATGTTTGCACAGTTTAAGTATCATAATTATGCATAAAACCAGCGTGACTCGGCGACCGTAACCATGGTAATAACAGACAGAAAAAAGTTGATTTACCCAAAAGCTCCTTGATTATTAACCCTTCGTCTGTGGTTGCTAAGGATCAGTACAATGGATTTTTAATTCAAATTATGAATTGATTTGAGTTCAATATCTATTGTACGGATCCTTATCAAACACAGACGAAGGGTTAAGGACCATTTGTTTATCCAGCTGCCAGCCACAGCGAGCACGTTCATCCGCTGCCTGTGCGTGCACACGGCGTGGATCGCGTGCGGTCTGGCGTCCGGTCACGTGGTCGTGCTGGACGCGCGCGCAGGCACGCCGCGGGCGCACTGGCGCGCGCACGACGGAGAGGTAAGTGTGGCGTCCGGTCACGTGGTCGTGCTGGACGCGCGCGCAGGCACGCCGCGGGCGCACTGGCGCGCGCACGACGGAGAGGTAAGTGTGCCGGCCGGTCACGTGGTCGTGCTGCAGTGTTATCAGCGTCGAGCCTAAAAATGGTAGTCAATTTTTTTTTTTTTTTTTTTTTTTTTTTTTTTTTAAGGAAACAAACAGTCACATACAAGTTTTGACATATGATGAAGGTATACAAACAGACCTATAGTTCCATAAGATATAAGTACTACATGTTCGTTACATTTCGGGTACAGGATAGGTAAATAGGCGCCTTCGCGATAATCTACGGCGCGCTCCATGGGAAAACAAATCTTGATAGAAATTGTACTAATGTACAAACGACACTAGTGCTCGGCGACGAATGCGGCGTGAGCTGGAACTACATTGCGTCGAAAGTTTGACGTTTAATGTATGAACTTCGTATTCTCTAACGAAAAACAGCGACGAACTCGCACACAAGCTCGCTCACAGCCTCGATTCGTAATGTCAAATCAAACAGCTAGGGTTTTAGACAAGGCTGTCTCGACATCGAGCTCGTTGACGAACGCAGCGTCGAATGTGTCAATAAGAGAATAGCATAGCTGGCCGCGGGCGCACTGGCGCGCGCACGACGGAGAGGTAAGGGTGGCGGCCAGTCACGTGGTGCCGACTTGCCAGTTTTAACAAATTTGCTGGTAACAGTTTATATAACTTGGGCCAATCAAATTTTACATCGACGTATTTTCTGTCTCCTGCTTTACTTTTCATGAAATTACAAATGAACGTCAATTAAAGGTGCGTTCAGACCAAAAGAGCATTCGCTGTTCTATCCCCCGCTCTACGAAATCAACCAATCACGTTTTGTGTAACGATCGAATTTCGTAGAGTGGGAGGTTAGAATAGCAAATGTTCGCTTGGTCTGAATGCACCTTTATACTATACGGGCGGATTTTTATTTCGTCGAAAGAGCTCGCGATTCTGAGTAGAAAACAATTACAACAAATTAAAAATCCGCCCAGACACATTTTTACAATGAAAAACCGGCCAAGTGCGAGTCGAACTCGCGGCGAAAGGTTCCGTGCCATTATCAATTTATTATTAAAAAATACAGTTAAATCAACCTACCTCAAAAACTATAGGAGATAATTTAATCAAACCAAAAATCGTTAATAGAGTTTATTAATGTGCATAACATAATTTTTTTTTATAGAATTTTATGTTGCGTAGTTTAAATAATAGAGGGGGGGGGGACACACTTTTCAGAATTTGAGAGCTGATATCTCGAAAATGATTTGCTTAAATAAAAATAAGATTTATAAACCTTCATGTCATTTTCAAAGACCTTTTTATTAATACCCCACAAGCTTATATACAACTAAAAAAAATGTTCTATCCCTCAGTTACATGTATGGAGGGCCCCCACCCCAATGGATTTTTTTACAATTTAGTATCATAATCCTGTAGTGGTTCATACAACATATATCCTTACCAAATTTCGTTACTGTAGCATTTATAGTTTCCGAGTAAATCGGCTGTGACAGACGGACAGACGGACAGACGGACATGACGAATCTATAAGGGTTCCGTTTTTGCCATTTTGGCTACGGAACCCTAAAAACCGTTGTATAAACGTGTCGAAGTGAACTTGTGTGAGGCCTAACGCATGTACAATTAGCATTTTTTCTAGCTTGATGAAATTGTCACCTGCGTTACGGGACAAAATAGTGTCGATCGAAAAGTTGATTGGCCCACTTACGCTACAATGACTAATTTCAATTTACGTTGATCTCGGTCGGTTTGACTAGCGTTGAAAATTTCAGGCAAAAATCCCAATATTTCCGACGGCTCGTTATTTTCGAATTCTTAAAAAAAATTAAAGTTTCCACTTGCATTTTGAAGTCTAAACCAATTTTAATTAACTGTAATTTTCAATTATGAAAGGAAAACGCGATGTTATCGAGGAAAAGTCTATTGAAATAGATGGCAAGGAGTGACAGTGACATATATAATTTTCATAATATAATTACCCGAAAAAAACATTAGATTTTTTCCGATATTTTCAGCCTCTGTAGCCTAGTTGGTAGTGACCCTGCCTACGAAGCTGGAGGTTCCGGGTTCGAATCCCGGCGAGGGCATTCTTTGTGTAATAATTATTTGTCACAAATGTTTGTTCCTTGGTCGTGGCTGTCTATGTATTTAAGTATCTATTATATATATCGTCGCTTGGCACCCACATTACAAGCCTTAATTGAGCTTACCGTGGGACTGGGTCGATTTGTGTAAGATGTTTCAAGATATTTATTTATTTATTTAGTATTATTTCAACGCTAACGCTAACTAATAAAAGCATGTATACTGGCAGGTGCTCCGCTTGGCGGCGGTGGACGGTAACCGTTTATTGACCTCCGGGCTGGACCAGGTCACCGCGCTCTGGAGGATCGACGACGGAGAGCTCATCGCGCATCTCAAGTGAGTATGTCCGGAACATTATAGGTCCATGGTGTTGAAGGACTTCAATACAAAACCCCGTGTCTTCGCCTGGGATACCTATCTTCGCCTAGTGTAAAAAGTTGTAGTTTCCGCATTAATAATATAAGTAATAATGTAAACAATACAAACGTAAGCAAATTTAAAGCTCGAGTACCGAAAAATTCAAACTTACTCAAATGCTTTCAACCCATTGATTTAGAATATATAAGTGGATCCCCAAACAGCTCAAAAAAATGGCCCCAAAAAATGGGCTGCAGAAGTAAATATTGCGGTCCTTTTGCTCCGCTATTCAGTTCTGACAGTTGACATTTGGTCACCTTACGGTATAGCATCATTATTCCTTAAACATAAAAAGTTTCTACTATTTTGCGGTGTTGT
>JALPQI010007761.1:0-56931 GCA_025490895.1 Thaumatotibia leucotreta | reverse complement strand
ACCAGACATACGAAAAGCAAGTTACACTTGAAAATAGTGAATGATCTAACTAAAGAAGAAAATTTTTGCTTTGATTTGGCTTTGATGATGATTTGTGCAAATATACCATGGAACAAATTAAATAATACTTACTTTCGAAAATTTAGGGGAAACAGGAGAAATAGGTAACCGTTTGCAAACTAAAATGAAAGCCGTCCTTGACAGAAATCCCGATTTTGAGGTTATCGCCCACAACTTAGAACAGAAAATAAACTCTGAATTATACTGGAATAATAATATTCCTATAAAGCTACTTAAGTTTGCCCCATTAACATCAGTGGATTGCGAGCGGAGTTTTTCAGCACTTAAGTATGTTTTTGATGTAAAAAGAAATAGACTGACTGCTGAAAATTTGAAAAAAATCCTGATTATTTTCTTTAATATTCAAACTACATTTTAACAAACATGTATTTATTGACTAGGAATCAAATTACATGTCAAGTAAGAAATTAATTAAATGATTAATTATTTGATTAATTTTGGAGACATGTCCACATTATTGCGAGCAATGACGCAAATTTTTGCGATCTCTGGTTATGATACAACTATCACCGTCTGTTATACCCATTAATCGTAAATAGAATGTATTTGTAAAGATTTTTTTACTTAACCATTGCGGTCAGTGAAAAGTCTGCAATCCAAAGGAATATTACGGAAAAACTAAAATCGGTTCACGATTCTCTGAGATATCGAGTAACACACATAAAAAAAAACAGTCCAGAACCTCCTCCTTTTTTGAAGTCAAAAAACTAACATATTTCAAAAATTGTACCAACCCTGTTAGCGACACGACGTCACGACCAATGAACGCCTAGGAATAAGATAAATCATGTAAATAAATGATCCTCACGTAATTAACTTAGATATAAGTAATCAGTAACGTATAAGCAATTTCATGAACGCAAAATGTATGAACAGAACCTAGAAGTCGCCTATTGGCTAATATTGTCTGCCTGAACTTAGCGTATAAGATTTAAAATGTCGCATTTTGTACTATGTACAGTCAGCATCAGAAGTCACTATACACTCGAGGTGTCCAAAGAGAGGTTAACATTTAAACTTTCAAAAAGTTGTTGACTGTCATGATAGTATTTACTTGTGAGCGCTTAACAAGTTACAAATATCTTAACAGTCGATTTTCATTAATTTCTTAACATACAACAAATCATTGATACCTCAGCTGTTAAAAAACCACTGGTACCTAAGCAGTCAATAAGGCAAATATATCTGAACAAGAAGGAAAAATAGACGTTGTATGGTACAAATATGGTTGAATATCGATTGAAAAATAGCTATACTTATTTTAAGTAGCTGTTTTGACAATCATCGAAAGCAGTGCAGTCTTGTCATCAGATACATCTATCTCACATTTTTCTCTTCAATCATTTGACAGGTGCTTCTTAGTCAACTTTAGGATAAATTATTTACTTTTCTCTTTTTACAAGCTTTTAGAATTTAGTTTCAACTTAGTTTTTAGTTCCGTTGTCTATGATCGAATCTTGCAAGTTAAAGGGTTTAGCAGCCTTACCGAACAAGTGGTGCCTTTCCCCACGGATGAGGTCAATATTTTAGGTGGTGTACTAGCAGGACCTAAGAATACTCCATGCTTAATATCAGCTCTAGATCTTCTTTTGTTTCAGAGTTATTCAAGATAATGTAAAATATACAGGGTGCCGTTGAAAGTGGCATATTTCGTAAACTGTTCAAGTTAGATCAACCAAACAAAATTGTGTTTGATAACAATAAAATAAACTACAAAATGCATATTCTTAACCTGCATCTTGTCCTTATTTTTCATAATAAAAAAAGGTTTCTTGTTTTTTTTTCCATATTTTTTTTAATTTCACGCGGAGGTACACCTACAAAAAAAATATGCATACACAGCCACTAATGTCCACTGTATACATAAATAAAAATATTTCCGTAAATCATCGTGCGTCATGCCAAAAAAAAATTTTTTCAGAAGTAGTCGTTACTGGCATACAAATAAAGTACCAGTGCAGTGTGAACATAAATTAGTGTGTAGGTATACAATCTCTCGACACTTACCGCACAAAATATCATTGACGTAAATTGACTTATTAGTACATTTGCTTTATAAAAGAGAGATAAACATTTGACACATAGTATTGTTTTCGACATTTGATTTGTTGCATTTTCTGTAGGAAAATGGAAAAAATGAAGTGTAAGTCTTGTGAAAAAACGTTAAAAAATATATGTGGAAAGAAAAAATGCATACAAACTGGACAAGAGGCTGATTTATATAGCAAATGCACTAATAAGTCAATTTACGTCAATGATATTTTGTGCGGTAAGTGTCGAGAGATTGTATACCTACACATAAGTAAGTATGTTCACACTGCACTGGTACTTTATTTGTATGCCAGTAACGACTACTTCTAAAAAAAATTTTTTTTTAGCATGACGCACGATGATTTACGGAAATATTTTTATTTATGTATACAGTGGACATTAGTGGCTATGTATGCGTTTTTTTTTGTAGGTGTACCTCCGCGTGAAATAAAAAAAAATATGGAAAAAAAAACAAGAAACCTTTTTTTATTATGAAAAATAAGGACAAGATGCAGGTTAAGAATATGCATTTTGTAGTTTATTTTATTGTTATCAAACACAATTTTGTTTGGTTGATCTAACTTGAACAGTTTACGAAATATGCCACTTTCAACGGCACCCTGTATATTTTACATTATCTTGAATAACTCTGAAACAAAAGAAGATCTAGAGCTGATATTAAGCATGGAGTATTCTTAGGTCCTGCTAGTACACCACCTAAAATATTGACCTCATCCGTGGGGAAAGGCACCTCTTGTTCGGTAAGGCTGCTAACCATTTCCCGATTTTAGATTGAGCTGCTTAAATTTGATGACAATGCAATATTATTATGACAAAGAGCTGATCTGATGGTGGAACTGGAAGGTAGCCATAGGAACTTTGTGATGAAACAACCAACCCCCATTGTATTTTCTTAGAATCGTCTCGATATGTGTAAGTTGGTCGTGGGAAGTAAAGCACAGTCAGCGACAATACTTTGTCTTCTTCTTCCTGCTTTTTCGTTACCCCGGCTTCTGCCACGGCCAGAGAGCCTAGGGCCCGCTTTGACAACTAGTCCCAAGATTTGGCGTAGGTGCTAGATTTTTACGAAAGCGACTGCCATTCGACCTTCCAACCCAGAGGGTATACTAAGCCTTATTGGGATTAGTCCGGTTTCCTCACGATGTTCTCCTTCACCGAAAAGCAACTGGTAAATAATGTCAAATGATATTTCGTACATAGGTACGGTACATAAGTTCTGAAAACTCATTGGTACGAGCCGACAGGATTTGAGCCCACGACCTTCGGAATGAAAGCCTTACCGGTGGGCCACCAACGCTCCTCCAGCGAAAAAAGCTTGTATGAAACATTCAATTTTTGAAAATAAAATGTTTTATGTTTGTTATCTGTGTCATTTTAGTTTTCTCAAACTTGCAATGAAATATTGACGTTACCTACTGACGTCATATTGATAATTATTAGGTCCGCAATGAATGTACTCCTGCAACCTTCATTTATTACCTAACAATATGTTATTACAAATATAAGTCATATTTCAATATAAGAAATGTATCCATTTTGAATAGTTTGCCATAACCTGAGATAGATGTATGCAGTGACAAGTCTGCACTGCTTTCGTGAGTTGTCAGTCAGTCGGACGTCAAAGCAATCCTTGTCACATATGGATCAAATATTCTTTATAAGTTATAACCAGAGGGCCTATTGTGAACCACGAACGATGTTTTGCCTCTCTCTTTCGCACTTGCAATGTCGAACGTAAGTGTGACAAAGAGGCAAAACTTCGTGCGTAGCTCGCAATAAGTCCTCAGGGCCGCTACCGCGAAATCATCAAATCGAAAGAACTTGTCATGGTCACTCTTATTATACCCTAATTGAAGTGACAGAGAAAGTTCCTTTGCAGCTGTTCAGCGGTAGGTGCCGAAGCTACATAGCTAGGAAAATACGTTTGCCATTTGGATTGCAAAAACTGCATTCAACGAACTAATTAATTACAGAATGAAAAATTACAGTATTGAAAGTTATTCACATAAAATGTTGGTGCTTAGTTACCATTGAAATAACAACTGCTAAGCAACGGGTGCCACCTTGGCTGCTGACGTATGTGATTGGAAGTGCGTGTAGATATTAATGACAACTGCTTAAATTTGAGTGCTTAGTTACCACTGACTTTGTAACCGTTATTGACATTGTGATTAAATAACCGTGTACGTGTTAAAGAAAAACTAGAATGTTAAGATATATGTGACGAACTGAAAGCGTATGTGAAAATGATAACTTAGATGTTCATATTTTTCTGACGATTTAAGTGTACATGACTTCTTGGACACCTTGCCCGCTCAGGTATATCTGCTGCTGACTGTATGAACCATTTGATACCTCGCCAGAACCTAATTAACGTAAGAAATGTAACTGTATAACCCGTTAAATATAGGTCAGTTACCTATTCAAATGATGCAATGAACCCCTGGGTCAATAACCCAACGCAATGTTTAAAATAAAGGTTTTAACCCAAAACATTGCAGGTAAACTGAGAACAATAGAGAGATCCGAACGTCTATTGTTTAGAATGTAAACAATTCCGCATGTGTTTTTGTTGTAAACGTTGGATAACCACGTGTAGGATATATTTACAAACAATGAATGTAAACATTACGGCATGGATTGATTAAAATTAGGTATATGTGATTAGAACTTAGCGAAAGTAGGCTAGTATAAATCGAACAATGTGAAGTCCACCAATCAGCGCGCAGCATTTGCCTACCAATTGAATTAGTGAACGGAACAGACTTAGATTTCATGAAACGGAAATAAGCTGCCTTTTGATTGGTCGACATGTTTTGACGATTGGCTGAAAATCACAGCCAGTGATGTATATATACGCGACGCGTTTTGTATGGAGCAGTGTCAAGCTGACCTCCACCAAGAGAGGAACAATAAAAAGGAAGAAAAATGGATCCTGCCTATTAATCAGAAAAAGCCCTCCTGCCGTTCCAGCCCTCCTCATCAGTAGATCGGCCCACGTGTATCCGAGCTCTGCCAACTGGAGCTGTCGACAGGCAATGCTGGGTACGCTGTACTCAACATTTTTGGTCCTTCGAGCCGGATAGCGAACCAGTCCGAACCTTCGCGAGCAACGTCAACTACTTCGGACCGAACTACGGATGGTTGACTCAGCGGATACACGCAGCGACCGATCTACTGAAACTCCGCATCGTGGTCCCGGACCCCTCAGACTGAACCTGAGACATCGACTGCGTGCACGAACCCGGAACCTTAGCACCGCAGCGATGACGGGAAGAAGAATCACGACGAGATCAATGTCGTCGATTCACGACGATGAAGAACGAAGACGCTTTCTAGCGGCCGGAGCGGAGGCCGCCGAAATGAAGCGAGCCAGAGCCTCGCGCACCGAGGACGAACTCAGTAACACTGACACCAGTGAGGCCGGTGACGCACGTGGGCATATGGAGGGGAGCGAGCCATTAGCCCCGCCCACATCGCAACCGGCCGACGGGGGAACGCTTACACTCGAGCGAGCGCTAGATCCTGCGCGCACAGTTAGTCGCTAGGCGCCCGCGGCGCCGGACACACGTGCCGCAAGCGCTATAGCGCCAACGAGCGCGCCGAACGACGACTCCGTACGAACTTATACGGAGCGGGAACTTCGCGAGGATGACCGAACGAGACAAGTATCCTTCGCACCTCACCGAACAATAGAACCATGGAACAAAGGCATTGAACTTATGCAACAATTACGGGGAAAACAAAGAAGACTTCTAAGCGAAGCGGAAGCATTGAACAAAAAACTCGAAGCGTTGCGGCTGGGGATCGAGGCCGCGGAACCTGAGGCGCTTACGAGGAATTATGAACCAGAGGATTGGGCGTACGAGACACGCGAGCCGGCATCGAATCGTCGAGCACCGAACCTTGAACCACGCTCGATGTTCGAGACTCCGAGAACGAGGAGGCCTGCTGAGCGATCGCCGAGCCCCGAACTAGAGAGGACCCGCGAACGGAAAAGGTCACTCTCGCCTGAACCCGAGCGAGCCTATGAACGTGAAAGGCCGTTCACCCCCGAACCGAAGACCTCCGCGAGAAGGAGGCAACAGTACTCGCGTTCGCCGAGTCCGGATGCGAGAACTCCAAGAACGCACATCTCGACACAGGAGAGCATCGCCGCCAGTATGTTCGAGATATTTGAAAAAATGCAGAGGGCTGCGAGACCTGCACCGAAAGAAATATACGAATTACCTGCTTTCTATGGTAATGTCAGCGAGTGGCGCAGTTTTTATAACACATACAACGAGACAGCGACAAGATACAAGTTTACCGAGTACGAGAACGTGGCGAGACTGCGAGTGGCGCTGAAAGGAGAAGCCAAGGCTTGCGTCCAGCACGTCCTGGCTACAGCTACTCGTCCAGACCTCATCATGCGCATATTGAAGAAACAGTACGGACGGAGCGAAGTACTACTCGACCAAGCACTAGAAGACCTACGTCGGCTGCCTACCGTCGGGCCGACAGCGCATGACCTAAATAACTTCGCAATCAAGATCGCAAACATAGTATCTACAGTAATGGATATCGACCGCCGCCACTACGCTGATAATCCTATGTTAATAAGGGAAATCACCGACCGCCTGAGCCCCCATCTACGAAGCCGATGGTGTGACTACGCCCGTGCACACCGCTACTCAGACGAAGCTGAAATAATCCAGCTGTCGGACTTCCTGATGTACGAGAGCAAGCAGGAAATGAAATACTCGCACGCTAGAGCCCCTCTAACATCGCGACGGACTGCTACCGCGACATCGAACGCCGTGTCAGCGCAGGCGCGGTATGAGCGCAACACGAACCGACCGGTTGCCCGCCCTGCTCTGTCCCAGTCGCGCTCGTCGCAGCCGTTGCCCTCGAAAGTGGTATACACCACGAACGCCACCACGAAGAACCCGCGTGCAATCTGCTTATATTGCGGAGGAACCCATGGAACGACAGATTGCCGCAAATTAGCTGCCCAACCCGTCGGAGCGAGATGGGACTGGGCGCGACTGAACAGGGTGTGTTTTCGCTGCCTCAACGACAAACATCAGCGCCAGTACTGCCGAGCGAAGAGATGCGACGTACCAGGCTGTCCGCATCCCCATCATCGCTTGCTACACGCGGATAAGCAAGAAATACAGACTGAAGCCGCAGTACATCTCACTACGACCGCGCCGGTGTACTCTATAGGAGAGAGGACAGGCCACGCCCCCACCACGCGCGCGCCACGCAGGCCGAGATAACACATGCACCAAACGAGCAGGATGATCCAGATACCGCTCGCATATACGTTACCTCGGGGATCGAACCTGCTAATGTGCTACTCAAAGTACTGCCCGTCACCGTGAGCGGCCCGGGCGGAGAAGCACATATATTCGCGATGTTGGACGACGCCTCGACACTGAGCCTTATCGAGGAGGACATCGCCGAACAGATCGGATTGTCTGGCCCTGTTTCACCGCTATGCGTGCGCGGTATAGGCGATATCGCGCACCGAACGAACACAGCTACCGTTAAGGCGAAGATACGGTCAGCGCGAGGCGGGACAGGCTACGACATCACGCTGCGAACAGTACGCGGAATCGGACTACGCAGCCAGATCATAAATAAAGCCGATATGATCAAGTACGAACATCTCAAGGACCTCGCCGATGAATGCTACACTACAGGAGTACCGCAAATGCTCATCGGAGGCGATCACTGGCAGCTATGCATACCGCACGAGATAAGGATGGCAGGCGAACTCGATCCCGCCGCCATACGCTGCCGCTTGGGATGGTGTTTCTTCGGATTCCGGCCGAAGATAATCAGAACGAACGAGCAAGTTGTACTGCATTGTCGCGTAGAACAAGATCAGGAACTCAATGAACAATTAAAGAAACACTGGGCGATAGAAGCTTTGGGAGTTTCGAGCAAAGACAACGTCAAGCCCGCGGATCAACGAGCTGTCGACCTTTTCAATTCGAGCGTCGTGAAACATGAAGATCATTATGAAGTTGGACAGCTGTGGGCTACAGATGACGTCAAACTACCGGCCAGCTACACTACGGCGCATTCGCGGTTATTGAACCTTGAATCGCGAATGAGACGCGACCCGAAGTTCGCCGAAGATTACTGCAAGCAAATAAGAGCTTTAATCGAAAAGGGTTACGCCGTACGTTTGAACGAGCCGCCGGTCAGCGATCTTACCTTTTATCTACCGCATTTTCCTGTAGTTAACCTACAGAAGCAAAAAATGCGTGCTGTCTTCGATGCTGCGGCAAAATGTCAAGGGTTTTGTCTCAACGACTTCATTCTCTGCGGTCCAGACCTTCTTCAGAGCCTGCTGGGAATATTGCTGCGCTTCAGAGAGAATCCATTCGCCGTGACAGCGGACATTCAAGATATGTTCATGCAAATACATCTGAAGCACGAAGATCAAGCCAGCCAGCTATTCCTATGGAGGAATAACGAACGAGACCGCACGCCGCACATCTACAAGTTAACACGAGTGCTGTTCGGATGCGTGAGCAGCCCATGTTTAGCGCATCTTGTACGCAACAAGAACGCCGAAGACAACCGAACGAGATACCCCGAGGCAGTCTATGATATCAAGAACAACCACTACATGGACGACTACGTGGCTAGCTATGAAACCGAGGAGGACTTGCATCGAACTACTAAGCAAGTACGCGAGTCACACGCCGAGGGAGGATTCAACCTGCGAGGCTTCGCTAGCAACAATCGTCAATTGATCGAAGAACTACCGAACGAACTGCGATCAAGCGAACCTACGACGATGCTAGGCGAAAAATCTCAGAAGGTGCTAGGCATGGTGTGGGACCCTAGCACAGACACGCTTAGCTTTAACACGAAGCTACTACGCGTGCCAGAGAACATCAAGAACTGCGATCGAGCGCCAACGAAGAGACAAGTCCTATCTACAGTTATGTCTGTCTACGACCCGCTAGGACTCATCGCGCAGTATGTGATCAGCGCTAAGATCTTGCTACAGCGTGTCTGGGCGAAGGGCACGCACTGGGATCAAGAGTTAGAACGAGAAGACACCGAAGCATTTTTTCAGTGGCTGAAAGCCCTGAAATACATCGCCGAACTAAGAATACCTCGTCAGTACGACTCGCCGAGGGATCCGACACGTCGAACGCTGCACGTTTTCTCCGACGCAAGTACCGAAGCCTACTGCGCCGTGGCCTACTGGCGCACTGAAGTCGGAAACGACGTGCACGTCAGCCTAGCCGCAAGTCGAACGCGAGTCGCACCATTGAAGATCTTATCGGTGCCACGGATGGAGCTGAGCGCTGCTTTGATCGCCGCGCGCCTCGCTCAAACTATCCTGAAAGAACAGCGCTACACTGCAGATGACATCACATACTGGACGGATTCAAAAACTACGTTGTCATGGCTACGGGATGACGCACGACAATATCGACCGTTTGTCAGTCACCGTATAGCCGAGATCGCCGAACTTACAAGCCGACAATCGTGGAGATGGTTGCCGACTAATTTCAACGTGGCGGACGATGGAACGCGCTGTAAACCGAGCCAGCGCATCACCATCGACGATCGGTGGTATCAAGGACCGGCATTTCTGCGGTTACCCGAACGAGATTGGCCACAGAACCCGAACGACGTCACCGCTACTGAAAGAGAGAACTTACCGGAACGCAAGAACATCAAGACCGCAATGACTCATGCTACAGGAACAGAACGAGACCCAGCATCAGTATTACCAGACATCAACCGCTTCAGCAGTTACGAACGCCTCATTAATAGCACAGCCTATGTGTTGCTATTTATAGAAAAGCTGCGAAGTCGCGACCGAACGAAGAAATTAGAACTTGCACACATACATCGAGCGGAACATATGTGGCAACAAAATAGTCAACGTCGAAGCTTTCCTGACGAACTACGAGCACTCAGCCGCGGCGAAGAAATTGATAAAAGATCGAGATTATATCAATTAGCACCTGAAATCGACCGCGATGGTTTGATGAAAATGAAGACTCGTCTAGGAAACGCTCCAGTTCAATACACTGCATCAAGCCCCGTTATACTTGACGGACGGGATGTGTATACGCGCTTACTGATCGCACATACACACAGGAAATCAGCGCACATACACAACGAAGCGATCGTGAACGAGCTGAGACAGAAATACTGGATTCTGCACCTGCGACCCGTCGTAAAGTCCATCGCCCGAACTTGCGCAATCTGCATTTTACGCCGAGCGACGCCACGCGTACAGCCGCACGGAGATTTACCACCTGAACGAACAACGGCATACGAACGACCGTTTACCTGCGCAGCCGTGGACTATGCGGGCCCTGTATATGTTACCATCGGACGCAGAAGAGAGAAGAGATGGATCGCTCTCTATACCTGTCTCACAACACGAGCGGTGCACCTGGAATCCGTGCACAGCCTATCCGCCGACAGCGCGCTACTCGCGTTACGCCGATTCGCGGCGCGACGTGGGTGGCCCCGCGTTATGTATTCGGATAACGCAACGAACTTCAGAGCGTCGGCTATTGAACTCCAAGAAGCCCATAAGGAGTGGCTACCTATACTTCGAGCCTACGGTCTACAACAACGGATGGAGTGGAAGTTCATCCCGCCTGGTAACCCATCTGCCGGAGGAGCGTGGGAGAGGATGGTACGCACCATCAAATCAGCAATGGCGTACACTCTACACACCAAGGCGCCACGAGAGGAGATATTTAACACCGTATTGGCCGAAGTAGAATATATAGTGAACCAACGACCACTCACACATGTCTCAGTGGACCCGAACGCGCCTGAGACTTTAACACCGAATCACTTCTTGCTACTGCGAGCTGCCAATCTTCCTGTACTGGGACCCTGTGAAGAAGATGACAACAAGAAGTGGAGAACAGCCCAAGCCCTCGCCGACCACTTCTGGTCGCGATGGGTCAAAGAAGGCTACCCGCTACTAGCACCCCGCGGTTCTTCAGCCAGCGGCGGGCGTCAGATCCAGCCGGGAGACATCGTAATCATCGCGGACCCTAACGGCCCTCGCAACACGTGGCCGAAGGGATCGTCGTAGCTACGCACCGTGGACCAGACGGCAGAACACGCTCCGCTGACGTCAAGACCCTGCATGGCGTAATGCGGCGCCCCACCTGCAAAATAGCCGTCGTGGTACCAGCCGGCGAGACGCAGAGCTGCGCTGCCCCCCAGAGCCCGACGACCGCATCAAAGACGACTCCGTGATCGTGTCGCTACCCATGCAACATGGCGTCTTGCGACGGAGGAGGACAAATGTTAGCGACACGACGTCACGACCAATGAACGCCTAGGAATAAGATAAATCATGTAAATAAATGATCCTCACGTAATTAACTTAGATATAAGTAATCAGTAACGTATAAGCAATTTCATGAACGCAAAATGTATGAACAGAACCTAGAAGTCGCCTATTGGCTAATATTGTCTGCCTGAACTTAGCGTATAAGATTTAAAATGTCGCATTTTGTACTATGTATGAACCATTTGATACCTCGCCAGAACCTAATTAACGTAAGAAATGTAACTGTATAACCCGTTAAATATAGGTCAGTTACCTATTCAAATGATGCAATGAACCCCTGGGTCAATAACCCAACGCAATGTTTAAAATAAAGGTTTTAACCCAAAACATTGCAGGTAAACTGAGAACAATAGAGAGATCCGAACGTCTATTGTTTAGAATGTAAACAATTCCGCATGTGTTTTTGTTGTAAACGTTGGATAACCACGTGTAGGATATATTTACAAACAATGAATGTAAACATTACGGCATGGATTGATTAAAATTAGGTATATGTGATTAGAACTTAGCGAAAGTAGGCTAGTATAAATCGAACAATGTGAAGTCCACCAATCAGCGCGCAGCATTTGCCTACCAATTGAATTAGTGAACGGAACAGACTTAGATTTCATGAAACGGAAATAAGCTGCCTTTTGATTGGTCGACATGTTTTGACGATTGGCTGAAAATCACAGCCAGTGATGTATATATACGCGACGCGTTTTGTATGGAGCAGTGTCAAGCTGACCTCCACCAAGAGAGGAACAATAAAAAGGAAGAAAAATGGATCCTGCCTATTAATCAGAAAAAGCCCTCCTGCCGTTCCAGCCCTCCTCATCAGTAGATCGGCCCACGTGTATCCGAGCTCTGCCAACTGGAGCTGTCGACAGGCAATGCTGGGTACGCTGTACTCAACAAACCCGATTATGGCCGGAAACCACCAAGGTAACATATGAATTCTTGTCGGCGCCTGTCTAATACGGGCTTAAGCCAATTCGCTTCCTTCAATTAGTAATTAGTCTACTATATTTATCACACATACTACGTAAGCCAACATTGAATGAGCCATTTGGCACTAGTTTCGAACTATGATTAATTTTTAAATTGTCTTTAATATTACTCAAATCCATTACAGTCGTATTGGTGTTTTGCGTAATTTAGCATTTTGTATCCTTCAACTGAATTACTGGCTATTTTTAACCGACTTCAAACAAGGAGGAGATTCTCAATTCGACTGATTTTTTTTTGTCTGTATGTTACCCGATTTCTCCGAGAATCGTTAACCGATTTGATTTTTTTTGTAATCGAACGTGTATAAGCCCAAGATGGTCCCGTTGGCACCAAGTTGGGGAGTTGATGATGGGATCTTGGAGAAATCGAGGGATCTCTTCATACGTTATAGGTACATACATGTATGGCGCTTTAGGAAATTATAATTCATTTATATTTATATGTGGCATTTGCCTTCAGAAAGTAGGATTTGATGATAGCGAATAATGTTCACGTTTGCGTGGTTGTGGATATCAAATGTATGTCCATAGCATAGCTGGTGGATAGCACCGTTACGGTCATAAGGCCACACGGTCTGGATTGGATAGTGTATTAACAGTATAATATTGCCCATCACATTGAAACGTTAAAAGCTTATCGTTCATGGATTAGCTCCGACATGTAGATAAAGCGGGTATGGTATAAACAAAACTTGAGATAAACAAACGTATTTCCTGTATCGCGAGTATTTTATTCGGTATTATAGAGAATGCGTGCAGTTGTATGTATTTGAAGGGTCCACGGAAAGAACATGTTTAGTCAATTCAAACTACAGAAGGAAAAACCACCTTAATTTTAACAGAATAAGGTGAGAATTTGCCCTGATTTTTGCACTAGACATGTTTCTTCCGTGGACCCTTCATTTGATGTTTATGTTTCAAGACACAGAGCCGGAAGGCCGAGTCACACCAGATGTGTGTGCAGCACGTGCACGTGCGCGTTTGCGTGGCGTACTCGTTGTAGCGTAGGAAATGGCATAGTAGATGACACATCGCTTGCAAGCATTGCGCACGCTGACGCCATGCACAAGCGATGTCCAATATGTAATTCCAAGTGCAGTGAATGTTTCAAATGTTTTGTGGTATAACTTAGTTCTTTGCCATCTTCGCAGGACAATCAGTCAGCAGCAGCGATATCTACACGGACGAAGAGCTCATAAAGATCTACACACGTCTGTACGATTGCCTAATTCACAATCGTACTAATACGACAAAAGGTGTTGTAGATATGTTAAAGTAGACATAGATAATTTATGTTTTATGTTGTCCGTTTAGGTAGATCAGAGGGCTTACTGCGAACATCGAAACTGATTTTGAGCATCTGTCTCTGTCACTCAGATGAAGACGCTGTTGGAATAACAGAGAGCGATGCTTGGAAATTTCGATTTTCGAAGTTCTCGTTAAGCCTATAGAGGGCGTGGCGAAGTTGCCAAGATGACAATCGTTGCTCGTCAAAGCCAACCCTTTCTACAATTATAAGTTCGAAAGTTACTCAGTCTGCGGCTCTACCACGAACTTCGTAATTCGCAAATTTCGAGAATATGAATTTCGATGTTCGCGGGGGTAGGCCTGTTCACTATGGCTACACGATCAAAAAGCCTGTAATATAATTGTTACGAGTATATAGAGGGTTACTTTTTCACCGGTACAGTAAATTTTACCATATCATTGGTATCGATAATAGATCACATTTATCAAATAATTTTATCACATTTTTTTTTAATTTTATTAATTTATCCTTCACGCAAAATGTAACATACTGGGCGCAATAATTACAAGGCGTCAACGGTGCGGTATGATGAAGGCAGCGGGAAGGGACAAGTGGGCAATCCAACCCGCCATGCCGCGCGCGATGACATTTCAAACAAACAGTTGACAGTTCGTGCGTTTTGCTAGTTAAGCAGGTCGATAGATGCGTAATACGTCCACATTTCTTGTGAGATTTGTGGATGAGTTCGAACAACAGTTAGTCGAACGGTAGTTTTTTTGGTAGTAAAAAATGCTAGGTACTATTTTGTATTTTAGACTACTATTACGTATGTTAATTTATTATACTGGTGAAAAAGTAACCCTGTATATTCAGTGACGTTGACGAATGTCGCCATCTTGGCTGCGCCCTTAGCTGTTGATTGAATTATAATTAAAAATTCTACAATTTATATCTTTACAGTTACACACAAATACTGGCATGAGTAAACAAGCTTATGTGCCTTGTGAAGATAAGCTGTTGCTGTAGCACGTAGATATTCACGCTTGTAAATGCATGCCACACGATCGTCGTCAAGTTTTAATAGGATTATATCGCGTAAACTTACGTTTAATTATATCCTGACGTTTCGGGCATGACGTTACACCGTGGTCGCAGGCAGACATTTTGATAAGACATTTGTCTTGAAAATATGAGTGATAATCGTGAAAGTTTAAATCAATATATTTAATAGGATTAGCTTTAACGTCGTAAAAGACGTCTAGCCCAAGTAGGGTTAAGGCCAAGTCACACCAGATGCAGCACGTGCGCGTGAGCGTGTGCGTGGCGTGCGCGTTATAGCGTATGTAAATGTCTTATTAGATGACACACCGTTTGCTGGTCACGCCACGCAAGCGGTGTGCTATCCAATATGACGTTCACATACGCTACTTGCACGTGCTGCACACGCATTCGGTGTGTTTCGGCCTTTAGGTTACAGCAACATTACCTAGCAACGACACAGACTATCCGTCCATCTTTTATTCACGTCTATCTCGCGGTGACATACTGTCGCACAAATCATATACGAAGCCTATAGATCATCATCATCAGCCTATCTCAGTCCACTGCAGGACATAGGACTCTACTATTAACTATGCGTACCTATAGACGCATTAGGAGGTAAATACCCATAATACGCTGGGCACCACTATGATGTATGGGTCCACTATGATGACGCTGCTGCCCATCATCATTCATCAACATTCTATTAAAGAATAATCAGTGACAGTGGGTGTCGTAAGAGTCGACTAAGGGATTGAAGCCTTAGTCGACTCTTATGACACCCACGGGAAGAGTAGGGGTGGTGACAATGACAAATGTATTCTTACTGCCGTCACCACACGGTTACAAGTCATCTTTCTTCATATCGTCGGTTGACACTGACAACTAAAACTCATCCTTGTGTTAACTGAGGCCCTGGTTTTTCTGCCGGCCGGCCCGAAAACCCACGGCCTACACTTTATGTAGCCGCATACTTAGGTAGCCGTGAGGGCGTGAGACCGTGTCCCGATTTGAATACCCAGAGAGTCGCTCTCATTATTTATAAGTAAGCTCGAATTAGGACACAATATAAATTAATTCTTGTTTTCCAGGACACCTCTACGAGTATAAAACTCACTTCCCTCTAGGTAATGACTTTGATATCCTAGTTATGCATGGCGTTTATGGCTTTGGTTGAAGATTTATTTATTTTAAAAAAAACCAGGCTGAGACGCCTTTATCATTTGTTTTGCTTGTTTTCAAATTCTAGCAGTTTAGCGCAAGTGCGATCATACGCATAGGTAATAGGAGTGGATTGAGATGTGGTTTTGATTTTGTGCTAAAATTTCATTATATTAAAGTTAAACATATCGCTGATTGGATCACAATCGCGCATTTATTTAGTAGGATCATAACGTATACGAGTTGACTATGCCATAGCGCGTTATCTCGCAATGATAACAATATCGGCTGGCCAAAAATAACTTCGTCTACCGTTCGTCTGGCGGTGATTTTAGCGGGTTGACTCAATCATCAACTGTTTAAATACTGTTAATATCATGTTACTTTGTTAAAAAAAATGTTCACGTGTGGCGCCATTATTCATATTTTGTGACTTAACCTACGAACAAATAAAACATAGAAGCCGCGCGCCACACTAAATTGCCTTTAACAACGGTCCTGAATTTTAGTTGACAAGTGTCACCCCCTGTTCAATGCATCACGGCAATGAAATTGAATGTGAACCTATAAAAACTTAACCGCCATTTAAAAATAGTTGTGATTGGTCCATCAAAGTTTTGATTGGCGATATTCAATAAACATTTGTCAAAGATGTTGCGCCGAAATATGCGCGGTGTCACGAAAAGCGCTATGTCCTGCCCATCTTGGCACAATTGAACAATTGGTTTTAGGGCCATTTTTGAGCTGGCGTTTGACGTTCTTGTTATATATGGTCGCAGGACTTAACCTTTTAAACGCCTTCCCTCTCGCATTCAAATGTGTCAGTATCTCGACTAAGAAATAGGCAGGGAGCTATTGAACTATTTGTACAGTCGCCATCAGAGCGCTTACAAATATCTGAACATGGCTCTTGTAGAGCATTAAAGTACATCTTCATATATTTTTGAGCACCGTAACATCTGATGATGACTATCGTCGGGGATAGTGCAATACCACGTAACTAACAAATTCAATTAGTCAATTTGAGTGTCAATTGTTTGATATTTGAACTCTATCTGCTTTGGTAGTATCCCCGACGCTATACATCTGCGTTCCCGTCCTAAACTGAAAAATAAACACCTAGCTATAAGAATATCGCAATTATATCAATATAATCCAATCTAATTAATCTGTCTTTAGTATACAATTCTGTAACATTTTTTCTCCAGATAGATGCTATTTTACGCCTCCAACATTCCTTAACAAACATCCAGCCGCTGATTCGAGTTATTGTTGGCTTCTCGTTCGCACATTAAAGCTGCCATTACATCAAAAATACATTTGACTAATCTATTAAATTGAATTGTTTTTAACTCTCATCATCTTTGAAATTTGAGCCGTGTGGTGACGGCAGTAAGAATACATTTGTCACCACCCCAACTCTTCCCGCGGGAGTCGTAAGAGTCGACTAAGGGATTGAATTAGTATCACTAACCATTCTTTGATTTGATTGATGACGGACAGCAGCGTCATCAATCATCATAGTGGACACATTACTGCGATCGCCAATCCGCATGCCCAGCGTGGTGATTATGGGCATTTACCTCCTAATGCGTCTATACGCATAGTTAGTAAGAGAGGCCTACGTCCAGCAGTGGACTATCATAGGCTGATGATGATGATGATGATAATGACCTGTGTAACCGTTTCTCTCAAAATTTAGGTTCTCTCTAGATCTAGAAAGAGAGAGAGATGGATGGATGGAAAATGGATATCTTACGGTGTATTTTAATATAATTATATTATCGCTTCGTGTGTGACAGCCTTTACGGCGCAGTGTATAATACAGGGTGAAAATGAGTATACCGACAGACTTTACCAATGCATTTTTGATGTCAAAGGAAGTAAAAAATATTATGAGACATATTTCATTTTCGGACAAAAAAGTTTTTTTTTTTTTTTTTGGGATTTTTTGAATTTTTTTATACATGACCTGTCATCAGTAATAAATTTTTATTAAGGAGTTAATTTTTTTTTGTTGAACATTTTTCTGATACTTTTTGTAATTTTCTCTAACTTTCGTCAGTGAGTATGTCAAAATGAAAACTATTAGTGTAAGAATTTTAATCGTGCAGGCATCTATGAGTGACTTATGATGAAAATAGTTTTTTGAAAAACATGTCATTATCTCTTAAATTAAGCCGAATCCAGAAAAGTTCATATGA
This sequence comes from Thaumatotibia leucotreta, assembly GCA_025490895.1. Classification (NCBI taxonomy): domain Eukaryota; kingdom Metazoa; phylum Arthropoda; class Insecta; order Lepidoptera; family Tortricidae; genus Thaumatotibia; species Thaumatotibia leucotreta. The sequence continues at coordinate 38,808 of JALPQI010007761.1, read as the reverse complement.
CATTATAGTCTCAAAATGTGGTCAGGAATACACCTTTCAAGTTTGTCGGGTTACTCACTAACCCTGTATATGTAGGAAAAACGTATGTTCATGGTAGGATTCCGTTGACATCCTTAATCTTTACGTAAGTAAAAGGTTCCTATCGTTAGCGAAATTTAACGATATGTAATTATTAGTTTCAATTTAGAAACCGCAATTAAATTGATTTGGTATACCTTAATTCATTTGAAGATTAACCTAGTTCTATGTAGGGCATACCTACTCTCAAATTGTAACAGTCATGGTAGGCACTGGTCTGCGTTAGGGTTGAAGCTTCCGTAACAAATCAAACGCGTGCGTCTTACGTAGCGTTGAAAATTTCCGGATTAAATTCCGATTCTTTCGAAACAGCTCGTTTTTTTAGGGTTTTTTCGAAAAAATAAATGAAAGTTTCCACTATAATTTTCAACTCTAAACCTATGCGAATTAGATCTAATTTTCACTTTTACCAGGATGACGCGATGTCATCGAAGAAAAGTCAATTGAAATAGTGGCAGTGACATTGATTATTTCTGTAAAAACCCGAAAAAAAAACGAAAAAACACAAAATTTTCATATATTACCGAAAAAAACCATTTGTCTTTTCCGACATTTTCAACGCTTGTCTTACGCTGCGATTAACGCACAAAGCAACCGCACGCTTTTGAGTTTGAAGACAAGAAGACCTTCCACGCCTGATTTCATCATCCGGACTCTGGAGTCACAATTGTCAAAACGTCACTACTTCTAAAAACTAGTATCTGGTACAATAAGCCAAGAGAAAAATATCGTAATACATTCTTTACGATATTTTTCTCTTGGCTTATTGTACAGTCAAGGGTAAAAATATGTATACATTTTTTTACTTATGTCTGGAGTATAAGGTCTAAAATTGTGTATATATTTATGCCCCTGACTGTACCAGATACTCGTTTTTTGAAGTAGTTACATGTAGAGATACTACGTTTCTACTTTGAATAGCAGTATGAGATACGCGATTTTTTCAAAGTAGTGACGAAATATCAAGTGTCTAAAATAGATTTACTGTACCATGAGTAGGTGTGCGTAAAATAGTAAGAGTGACACCTGTTGTCGTCTAATTCCTAAACAGTTTAAACGAACATAGTGTGAGGCATTTGATAGTCGTGTGCGTGTCATATGTATAGCACGCAAAGTATTTTGAATTGAATCGCGCTCTATGTATAGACTACCCTCTTTTTAATTAGCACCTCTACTATGCGCTATACTAAGGATATTATTGACATTACAGTGAATTTATTTATTCATATTCGTTGACAAATTACGCCGTTTAAACATTAACCCCCTTATTCACATACGTCTTATCAATATACCAGCGAGGCCGGAAGGGAAAAACGATACTTATCAGCTTATTAAGTTAGGAGACGTTTATGAATACTTAAGGTGTAGTAATATTTAAGAAATCGAATATAAAATCGTTGCTCAAGTGATTACGCACGTTAAACTGTTTTTTAGCAAGTTCGTGTATAGGTATTGGTATTTATTGTGTTTTTTCTTAATAAAGTTAATAAATAACAGTCAAATTAAATGCGATGAAGCAGATCGGGGTATGGGAATTAAAATTGTAGACGGTAAATTACAACCAATTAAGAGGAGCAACAAATCTTAATGAAAATGTTTCATGTAAACAACTGAAAGCAACATTTTTGTTTTGATTATAATGTAACGTACCGTACCACATGTTCTCTTAGCAGTTGTAGCGTACGGCGAAAAACAAGCAATTTTGTTTATCCTAAACGTAAACAATGACATTTGGTAGCATTTAATTTCCACTAACATCTTTAGTAAGCTCATACGTTTCTATTTTAGTGATCCAAAATAATCTTATTCTGTAAGTTATTATGGTTGGGTTTCGAAGGAAAACGTTAATAATTTAATAGGAATTTAACTACGACGCCTACACGCCTAGTAATAATTGTTAGCAGATATAATATTCGAAATGCGCAGTGTTTAATAAAGGCACAGACATATTTTTTTGTTTATTATAATATAACGTAAACAAACTATCATTTTGCTCACCAAAAATGTATGTCATACACCATGCGTCAAAGGCTTTTAGATATGTTTATCTAACTACTATTTTTAAATCCCCGGATAAATATATCTGTCAGGTAAACTTTACACTATCATTCTCTTCAGTAGCCGTACCATGAACTGGAAAGTAAAATATACGTTAGGTTTTACTCGATACGTAATGCATTCTATCGCGCTTGAATTGATGTATTGGAGCAAACGTGATGGCCTGCTTTACGTATCGAGTAAAACCTAACGTTACCGATACTTGCAAAGTCATGGTACATGGTGGTAGTACAGGCATTTAAAATAAAAGAACAGCTAACATTTATTTTATCTGACAAGTATATTTTATTTGCAGATGGTGAAATAGGCCCTTAGCGAGACTCGGAGAAATATGTCCTTAATATGATCCATAACATTGCGATTCACTTATTACTATTAGTTAAATAGATTTATTTAAAATGGACTGTGTAGTTTAAATTTATTCGCATTATTACGCATCCAAAAATTACATTAAATGTAATTTTAACCTTTTTGGATGACAAAGACTGATATATTGGCACCGCAGGTTCAACGCCAAAGACCGACGTATGAGTCCTGGTCCACATAGCAATATAAACCTACACGCACGTGCGTAAAGTTCACATTCAGATTTGACATTTTATTGACGTGGCGTCTGAGTGACGGCTTTCGTATTTGACGTGTCGTCAAAAAGGTTAATGTTCGTACTCCGTAGTTCCGCTAGCTATTTGAAATAGAAAATGTAAATTGTATCTATTTCTATATAATATTATTAAAAAATGAGCTCACATTGTCATTTTCTCTTTCCAGTCCTCGTGGAGGCGTGTCACAACGAGCCTGGGTGTCTCCAGGACCGAGCTGGTCTGGAAGCCATCACGCAACTCCACAAGCAATTGGACGACGACGCCAACGGCAACGTCGACCTTAGCGAGAGTGATGATGTAAGTTACCTTTCTGTGAATCGGATATGGATCCTAGTTAAAGCCTAAGCTTGGATAGACATCCAATCTTGGAGACCCAAGAGCGGGGTTTGTAGCCATCACGCAACTCCATAGGCAATTGGACGACGGTGCCAACGGCAAGAGTGATGATGTAAGGTCCCTTACTATAATAGGACATGAGTTTGAAGCCAATACGCAAGTCCACAAGCTATCAGACGCCAATGGCATCGTCGACGACCTTAGCGAGAGTGATGATCCTTCCTCCACTATTAAAATTAGGATATGGAAAGCTTGGGTGACTCTAAGAGCTCCCTATCTCCTTGTAAAGACTAGCAACTGGACACCGACGGCAACGTCGACCTTAGCGAGAGTGATGATGTAAGTTCCCTTACTGTTAATAGGATATGACAAGCTTGGGTGTCTCTAAGAGCTCCCTAAGACGGCTTGGAGACATCCAAGACGAAAGCTTGAGGCCAGCATGCGACTCTACTAGCAACTAGACGCCAACGGCAACGTAGACCTTAGCGAGAGTGATGATGTAAGTTCCCTTACTGGTAATAGGATATGACAAGCTTGGGTGTCTCTACGAGCTCCCTATCTCCTTGTAAAGACTAGCAACTGGACGCGGACGGCAACGTCGACCTTAGCGAGAGTGATGATGTAAGTTCCCTTACTGTTAATAGGATATGACAAGCTTGGGTGTCTCTAAGAGCTCCCTATCTCCTTGTAAAGACTAGCAACTGGACGCCATCGCCAACGGCAACGTGGACCTTGGCGAGAGTGATGATCTAAGGTCCCTTACTGTTAATAAGATATGTCAAGCTTGGGAGTCTCTACGAGCTCCCTATCTCCTTGTAAAGACTAGCAACTGGACGCCAACGGCAACGTGGACCTTGGCGAGAGTGATGATCTAAGGTCCCTTACTGTTAATAAGATATGTCAAGCTTGGGTGTCTCTACGAGCTCCCTATCTCCTTGTAAAGACTAGCAACTGGACGCGGACGGCAACGTCGACCTTAGCGAGAGTGATGATGTAAGTTCCCTTACTGTTAATAGGATATGACAAGCTTGAGTGTCTCTAAGAGCTCCCTGTCTCCTTGTAAAGATTAGCAACTGGACGCCAACGGCAACGTGGATCATAGCGAGAGTGAAGTAAGCTTCCCTGACTGTTATTAGAATATGGTAGCTTAGGAGTCTTAAAGACGAGGGCTTGAGGCAATCGTGCAACTCTACTAGCAAATAGACGCCAACGGCAACGTCAACCTTAGCAAGAGTGATGATGTAAACGTACTTTACTGTTTAAACTAGGATATAGCAAGTGTCGAAGGTGGGTTGGAGCGGGAAATGAGAAGACGGATTTTGAGTCGAAAATTGCCGGAAATGCGAGCGAACGGTATACGTGCGTGCATCGGAAAAGTGCAATGGCGACTAGAGGTCAAAGGGGCACACATGCATCTCCGTTCCTTCGCATGATGACGTTTTATTATAAAAAACACGTTTCCTTATCTAGGTACATAGATGGCGCTACAGGTAAGTAGGTCTACGATATTTCTATGATAGGTATTTTATGTTTATTTACGTATATATATTTTAGGTATGCTAATTAGGTATTACATATGTAAGCTTTTTATACATGTCTTATCTCACAGGTCCGCATCAGTTTCTGGAGGCAACATCCTCCCCCCCAGTGCAGCCCTTGCTGCACTCATCAGTCGTAGGAATTAGTGCGATGCGTGTGGCAGGTCGTTTTAGCGTCCCTGACTTTGTTTTCACGGCGACCACCCTTACTCGGCCATCTTTGCTTGGGAAGACTTCCTCTATTAAGCCTCTCGGCCATACGTTTCTAGGGCCGTCAGGGTCAACTATCAAAACCAAGTCTCCCACTTGCAGCGGTCTCACCTCTTGGTTCCACTTGCTGCGGGGTATCATATCAGGTAGCACTTCTTTGACCCATCTCTTCCAAAACATGTCCGCGAGATGTTGCGCTATTCTCCATTGCTTGCGTAGAAAAAAATCTGAGTCGTCAAACGCTCCCGGTACGGGTAGCAGAGAAGATGAGCCGATCAAGAAATGATTTGGAGTAATGGCCTCTTGACTACCTGGCTCAACGGTCACATGGGTCAAAGGGCGACCGTTAATTATCCCTTCTACTTCAGCCATTACGGTAGCAAGCGTTTCGTCTCTGGGCGCACGTTCTTTAAGGATGACCTTGAGTGATCTTTTCGTTGCGCCAATAAGTCGTTCCCAAGTACCTCCCCAATGGGGGCTAAGAGGTGGGATAAATGACCAATTTACTTCATGTGCTGCTCCTACTCTCTTCAGCGCTTCTGTATCGATCTCCTGGATAGCTCGCTTTAATTCGATATCGGCGCCTCGTAGATTGGTGCCATTGTCCGAGTAAAGGCAATAAGGCCAGCCTCTTCTGGATGCCATGCGACGTAGGGCCATTATAAGAGAATCCGACGTGAGGGAGCAAACTATTTCTATGTGAACTGCTCTCACGGTTAGGCATGTGAACAATACGCCGTACCTTTTTTCTCTGCGTCTTCCGACAGTGACTTCCATTGGTCCAAATAGGTCGAGTCCGCAGTGTGTAAAGGCTCGCTGATGATGTGCCATACGAGCTGCGGGTAAGTCACCCATTCTGGGAATTTGTGGTTTCGCTCGTCGAAGCCTGCAAAACATGCATTTGCTTGAGACGTGTTTTACAGTGGGTCGTAACTTTATAAGCCAATATTTTTGCTTCAGCTCATTTACTACGGTCTCCTGATGTCCATGGGCTGCTCGGATATGGTAATGTCTGACAATCAATCGAGAGACTTGATGGCGGCCATCTAGGATGATAGGCTGCTTAGTATCTACAGGGACTCCGTCGGCTGCACTGATACGGCCGCCGGCGCGGAGAATGCCATGCTCGTCTATAAAAGGTGACAGCTTAACTAGTTTGCTGCTCCGTTCTATGGTTTTATGCCCCTTTAGGGCAGCCAACTCTTTGCCAAATGAGTCTATCTGTGCTTTTCTTATTACTAGATTTTCAGCTTGTTTCATAATGTCAAACGGCGCCTGCTCGGGTAGTTTTTTGCATCTGTTTACAAATTTTATTACGGCCGACGTGGCTCCCAGGAAGCGCCACCAGGATGAAAATCTGCCAGGATCCGGGACAGGTAAGTCGTGATGGTAAGTATCATCTATAATAAGCACTCTCTCTAAAACTGCTTCATCAACGTGGTTATCTTTTTCAGGTGCAGGTGGCCATTCTTCAGGAGGTAAGTGTAAAAATGCCGGACCGCTGAACCATTCGCTGTTACTGTCTAGTTTGTAAGTATTTGTTTTAGTAGCTGCGTCTGCTATATTTATTATAGTAGAAACGTAGTGCCACTCCGATATCTGAGTTAGTGAATCGATTTCTCCCAGTCTGTTTGCAATAAATATTTTGTAATTCCTGTTTTCGTTTCTTATCCAATGAAGAACTGTGGTCGAGTCTGTCCAAAAGAAGCGCGTAACAGGTTTGATTCTGTGTTCGTTTTCTATGACGGTTGCTAAGCGACATCCCAGCACTGCGGCTTGTAGCTCCATGCGAGGTATCGTAACTGTAGGTTTGATGGGTGCAACTCTGCTTTTACTCGAGATAAAGGCAACCCGTACGCGGTTATTGTTGTCAACCACTCGCCAGTAAGCGACGCAAGCGAAGGCACTTGGAGACGCGTCGCAAAAGACGTGAAGCTGGAGCGTTTGACCTTGGATTGGACTGAGAAAATACCATCTAGGTATTTTCAAATCTCTGATTGTCCGCATTTGCGTTATCCACTCACAAAACACGGCAAATAAATCATCAGGTAACTTGTCGTTCCAACCGATGTTCAATTTCCAAGTAGATTGAATCATTATTCTTCCCTTTATTGTAAAGGGCGCGAGCATGCCATAAATATCAAAAATTGACATAACAATGCTTAGCACTTGCCGTTTTGTAGGTACTTCTTTGAATGACAAAATCTCGTTGGAGATTCGTGTCAGCGATAAATTAAATCCGAGAGTATCGGTAACTGGATTCCACAATAAACCTAAAGTTCTCTCGCAAAATTCTTCTTCACCTAATTTGAACTTTATTGCGCTTGGGCTTAAGGTCTCTATTGGCATCTGACTTAATATTTCTGGTTTACTGCACGTTAAATTTCTCATTTCAAATCCTCCCTGTTCATGAATGCTCAAAACGTCGTTTAAAATCGCCACAGCAGTTTTTTCGTCATCGTGACTATCGAGGTAGTCGTCCATATAATGGGATTTAATTATAGCATTCACCGCAAGAGGCATCTCAGTTTCGAAACGTTGAGCATTTTTATTTTTTATGAATTGAGCTACGAACGGCGCACAGTTTGCACCAAAAATTAATGCCGTCATGGCGTATATTTTCACGGGCTCCGAGTCTTTTTCGCGCCATAAAAAACGCAGCGCATCCTGATCTTCCTCTCTAATTTTTATTCTAAGAAACATGTCTTTGATGTCTCCTGCCCAGGCGATGGCACCTTCTCTAAATCGAAACATGATTCCCAAAAGCGACTGAAGTAAATCAGGTCCTTGGAGCAAATAATCATTTAAGCAGTGTCCGCCAGAGGTAGCTGCAGAGTCGAAAACCACTCTTAATTTCCTTTTATTAGGATTGTCAATTCCAAAATGGGCTAAATTCCACACGCGCCCCACCGTGTTCACTGCATTTACTTCACGTGCGTAACCATTGGTAAACAAATGGTGTATTCTTTCACGATAACGTGTAAAATAATCCGCGCTTCGCTTGAACTTTCTCTCGAGGCAAAGTAATCTCCTTAAGGCCATAGGATATGAATTCGGCAGAGTAGCATCTGATTTCCATGGAAGGCCAACTTCCCATCTTCCATGAACCAATTTGGCAGTGTTTTCGAGAATTGAAATCGCCCGTAAGTCGTCTTTGCTCTGTCGAGGTTTCGTAGTAACGCCGATGGCCTCTAATGCGAATGAATGTTGTACTATGGAATTTAAATTCATAAGCGTTTGATTTTCGTTCTCTAAATCACCGGAACTCATATTCTGAATATCGGGTGTTCCAGAAAGTATAAGCACAAGCTAAAAATTACATAACACCATTTTTTCTTAACTATTACATTGTTTATTATAAAATAATAATTTTACACTAATTAAACCACAAATTCTGTTCATATACCATTTTGACATCGTCAATTGTAAGCGAGAGATCGCACCTTGGATCGAACACTCAACATCAGCTTCTGCACAGATTTGTCTCCAATGACTTTCGAGGCTTTCGACCAGTTTCTTTTGAAAGCCTCGATAGAATCTGCAGGCTTAACGTTTTTCCTAAGATATGCCTTAGTAAGAGCCCAAAAAGTTTCAATTGGTCTGGCTTCCGGGCAGTTCGGCGGATTCATGTCCTTAGGCACATATTCAACTCCATTGTCTCTATACCAAGATAACGTAGTCTTGGCGTAATGCACTGATGCCAGATCTGGCCAAAACAAAACAGGACCATCATGCTCACGGATCATGGGCAACAATCGCCGATTCAAGCACTCCGAGATGTAGGTATCAGCCTTCATTGTTTGTGTAGTGACAAATGGTTTCGATAACTTCCCGCACTCGTAGATGGCCTGCCAAACCATTGCTTTCTTGCTGAATTTTTCAACGAAAATGGATTTTTCGGCATCATCGATATCCTGGTTTTGACGTATAGTATAAAATTGCTGACCTGGAAGCATCTTATAGTCAAATTTGATGTAGGTTTCATCGTCCATAATAACGCAAGCCGATTTTCGACACAATAGGCTATCATAAAATTTTCTCGCCCTAGGTTTCACGCATGCGGCTTGTTTAGCAGTTCGTTTGGGTTTCTTCTGTTTTTTTAGGGTCTTTAATCCAATTCTTCCCTTGGCACGTTGGACATTGCTAGCCGACGTTTGCAGTTTTTTGGCCACATCCCTAACAGACAAGTCTTTTTTTCTAGCGAACACTTGAGCAATCTTGCGGTCTAATTTTAAATCCACAGGCCCCCTTTTTCTACCAGGTTTTGGTGCATCGTGAAAGCTTAAATCCTCACCGTACTTCCGAATAGCCGTACGCACGGCTCCGATGCTAACTCCTTCAGATTTCGCCAACTGTTTTAGCGTGATGTTAGGAATTGTACACCATTTGTGCACAATCTCCTTTCGCTTTTCTGGAGAAATCCCCCGCATTTCGTATATTTTACACACAATCTTCGCAAAAAATGTTAATAATTGTAGGAAATTAAGCTACTGACAATGACATATAAGTTTTTTTTTCTAGTTAGTGTTAAAAACAAAAAAGGTAGCGACACAAAGTTGTGCTTATACTTTCTGGAACACCCGATAAAGGCAACCGTTTCCAAATCCATGGTGTCGTTGTTATTGTATTTTTCATGTTGTAAACATTCCGAACCACCTATATTGCACGGCGATATCAGCTGATACCTAGTGGATGCAGGTGCAGCGGAGGGCGTCGTGGGGGAGGGGTGCGCGAGCGCCGGGCGGTATGGGGTCTGCGCGAGCGCCGGCAAAAGTGCTGCGTCATTTCGTCGCCGGCCGCCGGGCGCGGCGGAGAAGCTACCATGCACGCACCAGGCGAGCGGAGTTCGTGTGAGATAAGGCTTATATTGGCTTCCCGGTATTATTATAAGAGGCGCGAGTAAATGATAATGGTCCTGACCAATTAATAATTGCGGTTTAATATCGTGTTTAATCACATATCGCTTAAAGTCTTTTAAATGTTCGTAGCTGTCCAAATTAACACTGGATAATTTTTGTACTGGCAGATTAAGGTCACTAATTTTACGCGCGCGAAGCTCAAACGATTCACCCGTATCATTTGTAAGGTTAACGTTTACTATCTCACTAGTGCACTGCAACTTTGAATGGATCCATGCGCCCTGCATTTGTAACGATTCACTGCGGCCGCGCAAACCTATAGAGTTCGCGAGATCAGCTGATATTAGAGATATCGATGCTGCGTCGTCAAGTAACGCGCAGGCTCGCTTACTGCCGTTAGGTCCGTGCACCACTAACGAAACTACTTTTAATATCACTTTATTTTTACGAAAGTTTATGTTATTTACATAGTCACTTAAGTCCGCGGGGTCACTCAGGTCTGATGGCGCGGTAAACTCAGCATCAATAACGTTAGCGCAGTTCTCACTTGACGAATTATTATTTCTTGGAAGCCAGTGTAGCAACTTATGGTGATTCTGGCCACAATTTTCCACACTGCATGCCACGGCGGGGCATGTCTGTTTATCGTGCTGCGATGTTAAGCACTTGTAGCAGAGCTTGTTGAAACGGACGTATCGCCAGCGATCGCGCCGCATCGCACGCTTGAAACGTGGGCAGTCGGGCAGTCCATGGTTGGATATATGGCAGAAGTTACACTTTCCTGAGTCCGTTGTTAGCAGAATAGGGTGCTGAGTGCCTCGTCGCTCCTCATACTGCTTTTTATTTTTATCCGATTGACTATAGATGTGCGAAACGCCTGCAGAGGTGGCCTTGACAGCCTCGCGTTCTAGAAAGTCTGATAAATGCTCGAACTTAGACTTTTTACTCTCACTTACATGTTCGTAAGCGTAGTCACCCCACCTATTTATAAGAACACTTGGAAACTTCGATAATACAGTTTTTATAAGTTCAGGGCTTCGTAAATAATCGGCTTGGTCTATGGAGCGAGCGGTGACGGCGAAATTTTTTATTTTAGTGGCAAAAATAACTATTTCATTGTGATAAGCTTGCGATAATGGCTGCAGTTTCTTGATTTGGTTAACTATTTTGTTAATTATCACCTCTGGGTGTCCAAAACGAAGTCCAAGAGTCTGCATTATAATCTTTGGATCTGTTTTGCCGCTGAGCATAGATACAACTGCTTCCTTGGCGTCTCCGCGTAAACATTTGCGTAATCGGCCTACATTCTCCGAGTCACTAAATTTGCATCGCGAACTTGTCTCTTCATAAGCATCTTTAAATTGCAGCCACTCCATGGGGTCTCCAAAATATAGCGGCAGGTCTTTAGATGTCACCAATCTGGCAATCAGCTCCGGGCTCTGAGACTTGGGAGTTGAGGCGCTTATGGCGCCTTGTAGCGCATTAGCCAGTTTTTCGATATCGGATATCTCACGCTCAGCTGGCTGAGCGGCTGGCGGCGTGGCCAACTTAGTCACTACTTTATTGACGGTGACAGCGGTGGAATGTTCTATGTCGGCGCGCGCGGCTGTCGGCGCACCGGCGCGGGCGGCTATCGGCGTGACAGCGATCGGGGCAGCTATCTGCATGTCGGCGCGCAGGGCTGTCGGCGTATCGGCGCGCGGGGCTGTCGGTGTAACGGAGCGAGCAGCTATCTGCGTGTCAGCACGCGGGGCTATCGGCGCAACGGTGTGGGCGTCTGTCGGCGTATCGGCGCGCGGGGCGGTCGGCGTATCGGCGCGCGGGGCGCTCGGCGTACCAGCGCAGGCGGCGACCGGCTCGCCGTCGACGTAACGGGTCACAACTTCAAATTCTTGTTCATGCACCGATACTTGATCACTTTTTCCAAGCCATTCTTCTACTTTTTTGTAGCTTGAACTATTAGAACGACGAGTTCTGTCACTTCTGTTGGATTGAACTTCGAGGGCTTCGATTTCCAATGCTAATTTCTTATCGATCAATTCTTTGTCGATTCTGGCTTTACACTCTGCAGCCTCAAGTTCTAACTGCATTTTTCGAGCCATAAACACTGAAGATGTAACTGATTTACTACTTGCGGGACGTGAAAGCTTTTGTAGCTCTGGCGCCACGGGATCTTTTTTCACAACTACCTCGGCCTCGGGTAGCTCAGGCAACGAACGCGATTGCTTAGCCGAAGTTTCTCCATCGTTCTCCACTAGTTTTGATAACACTTCCTTTTTCATGCGCCGCGTTTGAATACCACTGCGCGGCGGCGGTGTAGTGAACATCTTGCAACTAGTCCTGCTTACAGGTTTTGTTCCCGTGATCCGGTTCGAAGGACCACTTTGTCGAAGGTGGGTTGGAGCGGGAAATGAGAAGACGGATTTTGAGTCGAAAATTGCCGGAAATGCGAGCGAACGGTATACGTGCGTGCATCGGAAAAGTGCAATGGCGACTAGAGGTCAAAGGGGCACACATGCATCTCCGTTCCTTCGCATGATGACGTTTTATTATAAAAAACACGTTTCCTTATCTAGGTACATAGATGGCGCTACAGGTAAGTAGGTCTACGATATTTCTATGATAGGTATTTTATGTTTATTTACGTATATATATTTTAGGTATGCTAATTAGGTATTACATATGTAAGCTTTTTATACATGTCTTATCTCACAGGTCCGCATCAGTTTCTGGAGGCAACAGCAAGCTTGGGTGTCTCTAAGATCGGGGCTTCAAGACATCACTCAATTCCAAAAGCAACTGAACGCCAACGGGAACGGCGACCAGTGGTGTTGTTAGCTTTCCTTGCTGTTAATAGGATATGGCAACCTAGGGTGACTCCCAAGACCGAGACTTGAAGCAATCATGCAGATCAACTTGCAACTGGACGCCAACGGAACCGTCGACCTTAGTGAGAGTGATGTAACCTTCCCTTACTGTTAATAGAACAAGGCAAGGAAGCAAGGCAATGATCGGGCCCGAGGCCATCTCGTAGCTCCGAAATCAACCGGACGCAAACGGCAACTTCGATCTTAGTGAGAGTGATGACTGATGATGTAAGCGTCCCTTACTGTTAATACGATATGACAAGCTTGGATGTCCAAGACCGGGGTCTGAGGCCATCTCGTAGCTCCGCAAGTAACCGGATGCCAACGGCACGGCGATCTTAGCAGCAGTGATGACACTGATGACTTCCCTGACTCTTATTACGATTAATATAACGGGGTGTTTACCACACGTACATTTGTCCCTGACTATTAAAATTATGGGATATAGCAAGCTTTAGGTGTCGCGGCGTAGTAGGCGTGACAATAATGGACACCTTTCCTTTAGTTCATGGCGATCAAAGGGTTTTGAAACTTTTGGTTTTTGACAATCCCTGACTATTAGAATTATGGGATATATCAAGCTTCTTTAGGTGTCGCTGGCGTAGTAGACGTAACAGTAATGTACACCTTTCCTTTAGGAGTTCTTGGCGTTCAAAAGGTTTTGTAACTTTTAGTTTGTCACAATAACTTTTTCCTCTACTAAGGTGTGTCTTCTCTGATTCCAGTTCCTCCGCGAAGAGTTGCAGTATGACAGCGGGTATGAGAAGAGGCAGCGAGCGTTTCACCACAACGATGACATGCACATATCCGTCAAGGAGCTGTGGGAGGCGTGGCTCCGATCTGAAGTGAGTAGGCCTGCGACCATATAGGTCGATTGCAAGAAACGTAGTTAAGGGCTTAACCCTTAAATGCATGGTGTATTACGATGTATCGCACATAACCAAAACGTAGTTGGTGTTTGAAAACTAGATACGTATATTATGTTCTTAAGGTTAATTTTGCAAGGAAATTTAATGAACTTTCAAACTTATTACTGATTCGTGGGCGTAACTGAATAAAAAAAAACTTACATGTGTTTATAAGCAAGATGGCGGAAATTTGATTAGTAGTACAAATTCCACCCAAAACATGTCCACATTTTTTTTTCTACTATTTTCGTGCCTGCGACGCTAGTAGGTATGCACGTTTTGTTTTTGGAACGAAAAGAAAAGTCATGCATTTAAGGGTTAAATGTGGGTAGGCCTTAGCACAGCAGTGGGAAAATTACAGGCTCCTAATATTAATAACGTGACGGTGTGTGGTCACGGCAGTAAAAATACTTTAGTCACCATTCCACCCTTCCCGCGGATGTCGTAAGAGTCGACTAAGGAATTGAAGTGCCATTGATGATTCTTTGATAGGATCACTATGATGGGCAGCAGCGTTATCATAGTGGACATATTACTGCCATCGCTAATCTGCTTGCCCAGCGTGGCGATTATGGGCATTTACGTCCTAATGCGCATATACGCGTAATTAATATGGGAGGCCTACGTCCAGCAATGGACTGATATAGGTTGATGATGATGATGAATAGTAATAAAGTAATGTATGCACGTTTTGTTTTTGGAACGAAAAGAAAAGTCATGCATTTAAGGGTTAAATGTGGGTAGGCCTTAGCACAGCAGTGGGAAAATTACAGGCTCCTAATATTAATAACGTGACGGTGTGTGGTCACGGCAGTAAAAATACTTTAGTCACCATTCCACCCTTCCCGCGGATGTCGTAAGAGTCGACTAAGGAATTGAAGTGCCATTGATCATTCTTTGATAGGATCACTATGATGGGCAGCAGCGTTATCATAGTGGACATATTACTGCCATCGCTAATCTGCTTGCCCAGCGTGGCGATTATGGGCATTTACGTCCTAATGCGCATATACGCGTAATTAATATGGGAGGCCTACGTCCAGCAATGGACTGATATAGGTTGATGATGATGATGAATAGTAATAAAGTAATAAGGGGGATTTGGTCGCGGATACTCCATGATGAGGATCCTCTAAATGGATCGAAACATGTCGAGCAATTATCGACTTAAATTACGTGAGTAACCCGTGTGATAAATATTTAAATATGGTTGAGTCTCACGTTATTTATAATTCTAAAAAAGTAATAAATGGCTTCAATTAACTATGATGATGCTGCTGCCCATTATCAATCTTACAACATAAACACTAAGGTCCGACCGAGACTGGATTTTGTCTTGGCCGAGGCCGAGACAAGTACAATTTAGTTCGCGGCTGATCATCTGGGTCGGAACTTAATAAACACATACACACAGGCAAAACACCTAACTATGCAGATATTGTAGTTAAGTAACAGATTTTAATATTGTATTAATTACTTTACGATGATATCGTAGCAATTGTAGCATTCAGTACATCCTTAATTGTATCTATTAGAGATACTTGTTTTATTATTTACTTAACAGTTTTAAAATCAATATTATATGTCAAAATATCGTACCCCCTTATTCATAACCGTCTCCTAACTTAGCAAGCCGCTAAGTATTGTTTGTCCCTTTCCGTCTTATTTTATCAATATCTCAGTACGAGCGAAAGGGGCAAAAAATACTTGGAGACATTTATGAATAAGGGGGTTAGTCTTCTAATAAAATAAAATAGAATCTCCTTGACATAGAACTCTTCTGTTCCAGGTGCACAATTGGACGGCAGAGCAGACGGTTGAATGGCTAACTCAGTCCGTAGACCTCCCGCAATATAGGAGCCTGTTCCTACAACATAAGGTCACTGGCGCAACCCTGCCCAGGTAATCAGTGTTACAATTTTTTTCTTATGTGACAAAGGTAGACAACAAGCAGGAACTGAGGCCCATGGACATAGTGATCAAAAAATCGCCTATGCTCTGCCTGCTCCGAGGACTTAGATGGATTGCCTCTATCTATGCCAGTATTACACCGGCTATCTTACCCCCAAACCGAAACACAGGCAGCGCAAACACTGCTATTTAGCGGCAGGTTAACGGGTGAGACGGTGGTAGCTATCCGGGCGGATCCTGCACGAGGTCCTACCACCAGCAAAACACAATACTTCCATTCCAATACTTTCATTTGTCAGCCTCTGTAGCCTAGTTGGTAGTGACCCTGCCTACGAAGCTGGAGGTTCCGGGTTCGAATCCCGGCGAGGGCATTCTTTGTGTATTTATTTATCACAAATGTTTGTTCCTTGGTCGTGGCTGCGTATGTATCTAAGTATCTATACGTATCTATCTATTATATATATCGTCGCCTGGTACCCACATCACAAGCCTTAATTGAGCTTACCGTGGGCCTAGGTCGATTTGTGTGAGATGTCCCAAGATATTTATATTTTATTTATATATATATTTATATTCCTTCAGTACCGTTTGGTAGCCAAAGTTTCCTAACCAGCTTCGACATGGGAATAAAATCTCTGTAGGTAACTGGCTTTAAATCGAGACTTTACCACCAACCGATTTGACTTTAGTACCGTTTGGTAGCCAGATTTGGTAGCTGGTTGCCAATTGGGAAACATTGTTTCCCGCCTGGTAGCCAGCTATGAAATGGGAATAACTTTCCCATCTCGTAGCCGGATTTGGTACAAACCTAGTTACAAATCGGTAATGATAAGTCCCCAATTTCAAGTCGATCTATTGGGATTTTATTCCCATTTCGAAGCTGGTTACGAAACTTTGGCTACCAAACGGTACTAAAGGCCGATTTGTTACTACCAGCTACCAAATCCGGCTACGAGATGGGAAAGTTATTTCCATTTCATAGCTGGCTACCAGGCGGGAAACTATATTTCGCATTTGGCAGCCAGCTACCAAATCTGGCTACCAAACGGTTTCCAATGACAGTTTTTGACACTTTTTCTGCCAATATGGGCGGTGAGATGGCAGCGCTGTGGCGTAACTAACGAACTGTCAAAAAATAAATACGCGAATTTATTTTTCTATATATTTTTTAGTTTGTTTATTCTTAAAACCTTTTTTTTGTAACTTTAACTCTGCATTTATCGCACCGCCTACATATTTTCTGCTTTGCCCGAAGGTTGACTGGTAGAGAATGCCTTGTAGCATTAAGTCCGCCTTTTGTACAATTGTATTTTTCTTTTTGTGCAATAAAGATTAAATAAATAAATAAATAAAACCCTAAAGAAATATTATTTTTTAAATAAATAAAAAAATTAGTTCCAAGTAAATACCCATAAAATTAACAAAGGTCTGACAAATTTTCATTAGTATTAGTACCAGTGACTTTGCGCCCGTTTTAGAGCTCAATCTTCAATTCGGCGACCGTTTTCTAGACGTAATCCATTACGAAATCAATGAACTTCTCCAAATAAGAAATTAGATATTTTATGTTCAGTACCTACCTATGAATATCCACAGCTGTTTGGACCTCACACGTACATAGCGGCGCCTGGTTTCAGAAAAAAATATCGAAAATATTTTAAAGGCAAACGTGTCTTAATCGCGTAAACTTACGTTTAATTATATCCTGACGTTTCGGGCACAACGTTACACCCGTGGTCGCAGGCAGGCGTGTCTTTAAAATATATGAGTGATAATCGTGAAAGTTCAAATCAATATAAAAATATCGAAAACCCTCATTATAACTTGTCATGTTAGATCGTGACATTGTACAGCTGTGCGTTAATTGCACGCGTTCGATTTTTTTGGAAAATTTCAACCCATTGCGTCTAAGGCTGCGTTTCCACCAGAGATGTGCGAGGATGTGTTTCCATACAAATGACACCTCGCTCGAGTTATTAATAGGTGTCATTTCATTTGTATGTAATGCAAACACATCCTCGGAATCCTCGCACATATCTGGTGGAAGGGCGTTTTCACAAACCATTGTTGAAATAACCTTGTTATTTAAGTCGGACAAGTTTGGGCTTGTTCTACTCGGGATCACGAGCTCTTTCGATTCTAATAGGAGAAAAAAAATGTCCATTACGATACCGTTTTTTCATAGATGTACAAAGGCGGTAGCGTAATGGAAGGAATGAAAACTGTATGAAAATTATGAGGCATATTTTTTCTTCTAACAAAATCAAAAAACAATCGCGCGCTTAAAGGTGGTTCGCATCGCGATAGTGACAAAAACCGAGACTAAAGACCACGACCGTTACTTGAGAGAAGGAAATATATACAGGGTGGAAATAAGTAACTTGACAGACTTTACCAATTCATTTTTGATGACAAAATAAGTAAAAAATATTATATAACATGTCGTTTTCGGCCAAAAAACTTTTTATTTGTTTGTGATTTTTTGAAATTTTAAATACATGAAAATTTTAAAAACGTGGTCACTCACCGAAAGTCAGAAGTCCAAATTGAAGGTCTGCTAGCGACCAATGGAGCACAGCATTCTAGGTGTAACGAGGATGGATCGCATCCGGAACACTACGCATAACTAACGTGGGTGAAAAGACTGCCAGGCTAAAGTGAGATTGGGCCGGTCACGTCTACCGCATGCATCCAGAAAGGTGGGCTATTACAGCCACCAAGTGGATGCGCAAACGAGGCGGGGACGAGGCAGGCCCAGGCGGAGATGGCGGGACGACCTGGACGCCTTCGCCAACAATTGGCCAGACTTGGCACCGAACCGGGAGCTGTGGAAATCTGATAACCTTTGCCCAACAGTGGGACACCCCCTACAGGCTAGAAAAAAATATACATGACCAAGCAATAAATTGTAGGAAAATACTTTTTCAATAAACATTTTTCTCAAAAGATAACACGCACTAATAGTAGATTGTGAACCAAGGGTGGAAAGGCACCCATTTCCGACGAGGTAGTTTACTTGTACTTTTCATTACGAATGAGAGGAAAGAAAAAACATAAAAAATATTAATTTAATCTTATAGTTACTAGTAAGAATTTATTTTTAACTATAAATTCCTATATGGCAGTATAACATTATTCCATCGCTTACCTACGCGTATTAAAATTAAAAAAATAACTTGATAGGTTTGTTCCTCTTGGTCACCGCTATATAAAACCAAAACATTTAAATTTTAACCGAAAAATTAAAATAACTTAATGAATTGACATATTTAACTTACGATTATCGCTACAAAAAAAAAACAATAACTAGAAACCAAGAACTAATATCTTCGAATTTGTTTCTAAATAAATAGAGTATTAGTAGAAATAGAGTATAAATAGAGTATTGTTGGCACTTTGTTCAGCTTGGTGCTTACAATTTTACAAGGCGAGCACTAATAGGAACATATCTTTTTGCAACCCAAGGGCCGCGATTCATCGTTTTCCACCCGTATCATAGATAAACAACAACCCACTTTCAGAGCATGAGCAATGAAAAGAGATTAGACGCTTTTTGACGTTATACAGAATGTAACACAAATAACGGTGACCCGCTTATACTTTTTACCTGCCTGGAACCCAGTTCTAGTAGGGCACAGGTCCGCAGTACATGTCAGGCTTTGGCCGAGGGTGCTCCGGATGAGGATCCTCCTAATGGGCCGAATTGAAACATGTCGAGCAATCGACGTATATTATGTGAATATCCCGGTTTGTCAATGTTTTCAAAAATAATGTTCTTTTGTTCAGGTTGGCAGTGAACAACATGCAGTACTTAAGCAACGTCCTTGGCATCAAGGACCCCATTCACAAGCAGAAACTGGCCCTAAAGGCTATGGATGTCGTGCTCTTCGGCCCTCCAAAAGGTAGGATCTGCACTTATTTATAAAGGTCATTGGGCGTTTATGACCCGCTTTATGATTTTTCGCATACAGATACCAAACTAGCTTTAAAATAAAGAATTAAATCTCACTTTTCTAAATATATAATTTTTCCGTATGTATCAAACTTTTTGTATCCGAAATAGTGTTTTAAATGTTTTTACTTTCAGCATTGTATAATTGCGTAAACTGGTGTGACCTACTTTTCTGGTTTCGCCTTGCAAGAATGCGACTCATACCACTCAGTAGCACTTACATTTACCTACATTCCTAGCCCTATTTCGTTTGTGTACGCGTCATATGCCCGAACAAAATGCCCAATAACCTTTTAACCACTATTATGTTTAATGTAGCTGTGGTTATGTCACCCTTATACCTAGATATTTTTCTAGCAGGGTCGAGAGATTTACAAAATTAAATATCGACGTAATTGTCATCGATTAGTCTTGTAGTGGTCGATAAATCAATTTAATAAATAAATAATGCGCCGTAACTTAGAGATAAATTACAAGAATGCAAATCATATTTAAAACGACACATCATTTATCTTACCTATATCTTTTATTTATTAGTGGCCATCAAAGTAACTAGTAACTTAGTTTAAGCACCTCTCGCACTATAGCGCGTAAAAAAGGCCCATCTGTACTAAAAAATACTTTTTCTCAAACATGCAATGAAATATTGTTATGTTCCTTATAAATAATCTGCGAAGTATGACGTTTCAGGTGCTACTAGGACAACAGGTCGTTAATGGAATTTAATACAAATCTTGAAGGCCTAGGCAACCCATTAAGGAAAGGGGGTATTAACACCAGAAAAAAATATGTTTGCATAGTTTAAATAGCATAATTTTGTATAAAACCAGCGTGACTCAGGTGACCATAACCATGGTAATAGTTATAACAGACAGAAAAAAGATGATTCACCCATATACCTTGCCCTTGCCCGCCTCAGACCTATCCGGCCTCGCTTCGCTCAGCCTCAGCCGTCTATTTGTCTTCGGCCGGCAACCCCTTTCTTCCCGACCTATATAATATGTACTATTTTAGTACAGATAGTGTCTTTTACGCGCTAGTGCGAGAAGTGGCTCATTTTAGGCCAGGTCAAAAACTTCGGAGGGCCATCTGTACTAAAAAAAATGTCGTACGAGACACGTGCAAAAATTTTCACACTTGTATCGTAATGTACTATAACGCCATAGGCAATAATTAATATGAAGTATTAGATATTTAAAAATAAATCCTAGATGGGTCCTGAAACTCCTGAACTTCTTGGCTACCTGATTTTACGAAGTTAGCATCTTGTCTATAATGGGTGTAGGTACTCATCGATAACAGTAAAATGTTGTGTCAATTTGTTGTTCCCGCTAGAAAAATAACTAGGATAATAATTATATATAACTATAGATTATATCGCAAAAATCAATGCATTGGCCGTGTCGTAAAAGTCGACTAAGGGATTGAAGTGTCACTGACCATTATTTGATTAAAAAAAAAATGATGATGGGCAGCAGCGTCATCATAGTGGACACATTACTGCAATTGCCAATCCGCTTGCCCTGCGTGGCGATTATGGGCATTTACCTCCTAATGCGTAGGTAAAGCATAGTTAAGGGACTATCATAGGCTGATGATGATGAGGATGATGATGAGTGGTTAAATCAGTTCAACCCTTTAACGGGCATTTCGTCGGGGATAGTACAATACAGTGTAACTAACAAATTCAATTAGGTTCAATTTGAGTGTCAATTGTTTGATATTTGAACTCTATCTGCTTTGGTACTTACGCGGTATTGCTTATCTCAGACGATATGTCAAAAATGCACAAAATTTTAGTCTTCTCACTTTGATAGAACATTGAAACATTGTGGGAAACACTATCTACCATTGCCGGTATAAAATTTTGCTTATATTTATATTTAATTAATAAAAAACACGTGGTTCAATCTCTTTTTTTATGTTGATATTCTGTCACATCACCCAGGGGACAACACTTCCGTCCACCCTTTACCCTAGAACTAAGGCAGCAAAAAACTACATAAAAGTTTCATAGTAAATACTGCTTTCTACACTAGGACGGCAGAACAGCTGCATAGTTTTCTATAAGAAAGTTACATGTAAGCTCTACTATCATGATTAGAGCCTGGATTGTTGTGGCGGTGACGTCACAATAGGGTGATTTGGAGTAAATGGAATGGTAGAACAAAATGATACATAAATTATAAGATAATAAAAAAAGTTACATATTTTGTAAATGAATACGAAATTGTACTTCTTATTTATGGTATAAATAATGCAAACAGTTTATATCTAAGGTCAAACTTTATAAAGGTTTATATAGTTTGCATACATTGATAAAATTAAGTCTAATATTTATGTATGATCCATTTTCTAACAGTGTAACGAAATTATTATTCGACCGGTCAGTTTTTTGTCGAAAACTAGTAAACTTAATATTAAAAATATAATATAGATAAATTAACTGGAATTTTTTTTATTGTGAATTTTTTGAAATGTTTCGGTTATGTATAGTAAATGAAATTATGTTTTATTTGGTGAAACTAATATAATTTTTTATCTTATCTTATACTTAATCTATATATCATTTTGTTCTACCATTCCATTTATTCCTCAAATCACCTTATTGTGACGTCACTGCCACAACAATTCGGGGTCTAATCATGATTGTGTCACTCTGGAAATTCAACGTAACTGTCAAAAAATACAAAGATTTGTAATTATTTATGGTATAAACTGTTTTTAAAGGTTATCCAGGTGAACGTAACCATAGCAACGAGTGACATACAAAGAGCACTGCCAACAAGTGACCTATAAATTCTATATGCACGCCATCTCGATCTATCCATAGAAATCGACTGTGTGATCTATGAATATCTTTTGCGTTGTTGATTGAGTTTATCACTAGATGTCGCAGTATGTTCATATGAACCCTTTGCGCATTGCCTGTTAGGATGTGACAATATTTTATTTTTATATTTGTGACCAAATTTAGAGACTTACGTCATAAATTAAATTCGGCTTACTTTTAAGAAAATCGATTTGCATTCTAAAAAAATATTTATCGAAGATTGATGATGGGCAGCAGCGTCATCATACTCATCGTAATGGACACACTACTGCGATGTGTGTGGGTGAATCAACTTTTTTCTGTCTCCTGTGTCACCGACTCACCTTAACCATGGCATTAACAGACAAAAGTGTTAATTGTCTAGTAACATTCTGACAAACTGTTATTTTCTTAATAAAAAAAGCAATCACATGGTCAAGCAAGATTAACATTTGACTAAAACGAAGCTAATTGTTTTATTGTGAGGTCGATCATGGATTTTTGCATATTTCTGATGGGTTGAGATGTCAATGTCATCGCTGGTTCGCGAGCGCCCAACTCTTCTGCGTTTGGGAACCGTAGCATGCCTTTTTTATAAGCATGGGTTTGTTCTTCCTTATGGGTCATACAGCGTTCGTGGAAACGGGCGTCTCTCCTGTGGACAATGCAAAAGTTAACGGTTCTGGGACATACAAATTAGGTTTTGACCTCATAATTCCTAACAACCAGAAGCCACCTATTGGCTTGCAGATTTGAAACCTAACTCATACGAAAAAATATGTAGGACCCCTCCCCTATTGGTTAACATTGTCTCACTTACTGCTAGGATGATATTTAGAGTCGTCGTCGTCGATTTTCTAACAATATGAGTAGACGATAAACACGATCAGTTTAAAACTGAAAATCGAATGCTACAAGATATGTAAAAGTCTGATAAATTACGAATTATTTCCGTATCGTTGGTCCAGCCCAAAAACGTTTCATAGAAGTTAGTACATAAACCTCTCATTTCGATAGAGCGAATGTTTTTTTTTTATCTTAATGATCCTCATTTATTATAAAACGGCGACACGAGTTAATGGTCCGCCATTATTATAATAATACATCACGATTCACGATTGCTGAGTTGTTGTATGAAAACGTGTGTTTTATTGTAATTTACACCCGCGCTGAAGAATATTACGGGAATAATTACACCGAAACGTAAAGCCTGTTCGTCCTCAGTTGTCTCAATTAATAATAACATTCTTAACCTCCGAATTGACTGTTTACGTTATCTTACTCGAGTCAATATTTTAGTTGAAAATCCATTGTAATAGGAAATAGCTGTTTACAGTAGAAAAAGTGCACTTTTAGATTCGAAAGTTACTTAAAAGATAAAACACCTACGGATGAACGGGGTTTGTAGATCATTTCAGGCACGGAGACTTGCGAATATTGCCAAAACCTATTATTACGTGAAAATATTAACCATGCGAAGTTATTTATGATAAGTGTTGAAAGTGGGCTTTTTCTGCACTGCATGTGAATATTATGTTCTTATATTTTTGTAAACAAACCGCGATATCTCTAAATTAAGCAAATAAATTCAAAATACATGTTCTCCCCATGTACAGTCGAGATCATAAATATGTGTACAAATTTTTACTTATTGTATCGGGATAAGGTGCACAATTGTATACATATGTATGAACTCGACTGTACCCTTCAATTGTCTTGAAGAATGTTTTATAAGCAAATGTTGCAATTCTTTGACTTATGTATTTCTAAAATATTAAAATATCTTTACGATATGGTGTCATCATAACCTCATGTCCTGATAATGTAGTAAAATAAATAAATCAAGTAAATAGGCTGATGATGTATTAAAATTAGGTTTATGTTTGAGGAGGAATCAGTCGAGATCCAAACACCGTTTTTTTTTCTGTTACCGATTTGAAGAACGAACTTCGAAAATCGTAACTTTCGAGCTTCTGTTTCAATCTCACCGATGGCGCCTTAGATAGAGTGATAGATTTTCGAAATTTCCGTTTTTCGAAGTTCGCGGTAGGACCTTCGTCACCGCGACAGATGTATCAATGATGTTAATAAGAAAACTTCAATGACACTTAATAGAAACATGTTATCTATAATAATATAAAACTGTACAATTTGTGGCCGCCACTCAAGAACCTTCCCGCCCACAGAGCACGGACCTCTTTAGTGTGTAACCTTAGAGATAGAGGCGGCTTTGGCTGTCATTTTCATAGAAATCGACCGTGTCAGGTAATTTTGACATGTTAATGTAAATAGTGTTGTGGTATGGCTCGATATTTTTATCGATAGATTAAAACCAACAGTTATTTGACTAAAAATGTTACTTGAAAAAAGCTTTTCAAACATTCTCATTTTTAAAATCTCACTAAAATGATGTCGTTATGAATGATATAAAAACAGTAAAATTTATACATTTATTTGAATTTATATTTACAATAAGTACCTACTTACATTAAGTTAATTGTTAACTTTAAGGTTAAAGTTAAACAACAAGTGTTAAGGGTAAGGCTAGACAGAGTTTAATAATAAATAAGTATTTGTTCAGTGTAAATGTATACATTTACCTTAACCTAGTAACTAAAAACTGTACTTAGTAACTAAATTCTAGTTCACAAAAAAGATGCCACTCAGCATGTCATGACATCATGACATGACGCTGGTTTTCAGGGCAACCTAAACTAAAGCTAAGCCTTATAATAAGTATAAAAAATAGTAAACACAGTTAAACTATATCTACTTATATTACGTTATAAAACGCAAAAAGAAAATGTAGGTATATCATAGGTGCTTAAATTAAAATTGTAACTATAAGTGGGAACTAAAATTAAACCATCAACTGTAAGGAGTTTAGATGGTTAGGTAATTTAGGTATTATATATGAGGACAGATTAACTAGATGTATAAATGTATAAAGATATTTTTAAATTCGTAAATTGTACCGTTTTACGTTTTCTTGAAAGATTATCAGATGAGTTACTTGGGACAAGAAACACCTGGAAATTACATACTTAAATTAATATGTATTAACAGATAACATCAGAAATCCTTTAAAAGGTAATTTACTTTTAAAACATAATAAAATTATTTAGCAAAGCTAACTTACCTTGTCAAACGCAGGATGGAGTTTTAAAGTTAGACAGGCATTGGATGACAATTAATAGATCTTGGATTTGTTTTTACAAAACAGTCATTTTGGAAGTGGTCCGAACAAATTGTGTCGTGTTTTTGCGGAAACTAGTTCAACTTTCCAGTCACCGTTATCCAGCGTTCTCTGACACATGGTTCTATAGGAAATCTAAAAATTAAGTCAGAATTTCTTAAACTATATGTTTTTGTATAGTTGCTTCATTGTCTGCACTCTAGATAAATATTATATTATTGCTAAATATAAATAAATGTTTGGGGGACAGTCTCATACAGATCAACCTAGCCTCGAACTAAGCAAAGCTTGTACTATGGGTGCTAGGCGACGATATATATATGTACTTAAATAGAGAAATACACATAATTCCTTGGTCGTGGCTGTGTATGTATCTAAGTATCTATGCGTATCTATCTATTATATATATCGTCGCCTGGTACCCACATCACAAGCCTTAATTGAGCTTACCGTGGGACTAGGTTGATTTGTGTAAGATGTCCCAAGATATTTATTTATTTATTTATTTATTTATTTAATTATACTTACTTATACATAGGAAACGTCCGTAACTCGGGAACAAATTTTGAATTTCTACTAACACCGTTTAGTTGTAAGAGTTTACATAGACTATCGATAACAAATTCAGCGTCGTGTCTCATCACTATGTCTCTCGCCCATACTAATTTTATATTGAATTTAATATAACTTTTTTTACTTAGCTGTGATAGGAAACGTTTGAATTTTGTTTATTAACGTACGTAGACTGGTTCCTGCACCAGATTACAGAGCAATGTGGCATTCTTGGTATATTTTTATAGTTTATATACCCATGACGTCCCGAGAGGTACTGACAGCACATATGCGTAAAACGCATATGCGCGGCACGGGTTTTGTCTGTCACGCCGTCTCTCTATAGGCGCCCTAAGAGTTCCAACCTCCTTGTTCCCGCCCCAACGGCCATCGGTTCTACGCGCAATGTGCCCCGCCCACTGCCACTTCAGTTTAGCGATTCGGAGAGCTATTTCGGTTACTTTGGTTAGTACCGGAAGACGTAGCGTGGGTAGGCCCCTCACAAGGTGGACCGATGACCTGGTGAAGGTCGCGAGAGTCTGCTGGATGCGGGTGGCGCAGGACCGGTCATTGTGGCAATCTTTGGGGGAGGCCTATGTTCAGCAGTGGACGTCTTTCGGCTGATGTGATGATGATGATGATGATGATGATGATGATGATGATGATGTACAATTTGTGCAAAATGCATAAATTAAATCTAACAAACCTAACCTACATAAAATAATCCATTTACATGACAGATAAATAATTTAACTAACTAATGCCAATATAATAATCCTCGACTCCTTTGCTCAAAGGTTAACTGGAAGAGATCCCTTACAGGGATAAGTTCGCCTTTGTACCTGTCAAAATGTTTGTATAAATGTGTATTTTTGCCTGTGTTTTGTGTACAATAAAGAATTTACATACATACACACAAAATAATAGATTTTCAACGAGTATATTTTATTTATTTATTGTGAGTTTATTTTCTTTTAATTTTAAGCGTGACTCAGCAGACATCGTTTTTCCTGTTTGTTTGAAAGTAAGACTGAGTCACAGTAATATAGTAATATTAATAAATCCCCCCTTTGTGAGATTTTTGTATATATGATCGCGTAAAAAGTACCTGCATATAAACCATACATAACAAAGTTCCCGTAGATCACAAATTGCACAGTAATTAATTATGCACAATAAATCTGACTGACCCACTTGGCTGATGTGATAATATGTCCTGTGTAACGTTTTTTCAACAATTGTATTTTTTCTCGAACCATTCTTTTAACTATTATGTCATGTCGGTACTAAATTCACAGACTATACAAACAGGTTTTTGTTCTACTGGTAAGTTTTTTGCCCATACTTATAAGTACTTATAATATAACAGTCTTAATACATCGATGACACAGCAATAATGGGAATTCGCCTCGCCTTAAATGGTCTCTCCCACACTTACGTTGAAATTGTAACCTTGTCGCTGTGACCATATATAACATGGATGTCTAACGCCAGCTCAAAGATGCCCCCCAAAACAATTGTTCAATTGTGCCAAGAATGCCAAGATGAGCAGGACATAGCGCTTTTCTTAACACCGCGCATATTTCGGCGCAACATCTTTGACAAATGTTTATAGAATATAGCCAATCAAAACTTTGACGGACCAATCACAACTATTTTTAAATGGCGCGTTTAGTTGACTTTCTGTCGCAAATGTTTTACCACATATCGTGAAACACGTTATGAGATATTTTTTAAGTTAATACTAATAAAATTCTGACTAAAATGTATGTCAACTCAAGGTTTAAGGTTTTAAGTTCAGGATTAAGCCAAGATTGGGTTCTAAATTTGCGTGATTATGGAATAATGCAAGTCTTTAGGTTTGTTTTTTTTTTAAGATTCTGCTGACGAATGGTCATCAGACAGGAACCATCAACATCCTTCCTCGTAGGTACACTACTACGAACAAATAAAACATGGAAGCCGCACGCCATACTAAATTGCCTTTAAAAAAAGATCCTGAAGTTTAGTTGACAAGTGTCACCCCCTCTTTAATGCATCACCATAATGAATTTCAATGTCAACCTATAAAAACTTAAACCGCTATTAAAAAATAGTTGTGATTGGTCCATCAAAGTTTTGATGGGCTATGTTCTATAAACATTTGTCAAAAATGTTGCGCCGAAATATGTGTTAAGAAAAGCGCTATGTCTTGCCCATCTTAGCACAATTGAACAATTGTTTTTGGGGGCATTTTTGAGCTGGCGTTAGAGGTCCATGTTATTTAAGGTCGCAGGTACACTACATAATATATTTAGACCACCTACAAATTGTATTGTTCGACTGATAATAATTCACCGCAAGAATCCATAAGACTCATAAGGTCGTAACTAAATACAATAAAATCTGAAATTACCTCAACGTGCCTCATTGCACTTGTAGAGGTTTTGAATTGAAAACAATAATATAATGAACTTGCCGTGTTTATTAGGCAGGGCTGCTTGAGACTCGGTCAATCACTTCTAGTTAAAGTGGCAATATCCTGTTGATACTTACCCCCTTATTTAAAACCGTCTCCATGTTAGCCAGCCGGTAAGTATTGTTTGTCCCTTTCGGTTTTATAGACATATTGATACGGCCGAAAGGGACAAGCAATACAAAACAAAGCATAGCGGCTTGTTAGGAGACATTTATGAATAAGGGGGTTAAACTTTAATGTTCCAAAACTAAGAGGACATACCTAACTAAAGTTTATGCAATCTCAAAGCGTGTATTTTGACCAAGAATCTACAGAAATAATTGACAATGAATACTATTTTTTAAGGACGGGCTTTGAATCTATTTTTCATCGGTTGACAATCATAACTCACTATAAAAATTGTCACTATTCGAAGCATCTTCGTATGTTAGTATTGAATGAGAACAGAGATAGGAGTGTTATTTCAAGTAGGTATTTGTTACTTAGCGAGTTTTGCTGGTCAACCAATGATTTGTAGATAAACTTAACTGTAACAAGTTAGTTTACTAGACTATAAACATGTTCCGTCACTTTGCGCAAGTTTTTAAACTAACCAACTTCTTTTTTAAGAAATTTGGGGCATTTTCACTTCTAAATATAATTAAACGGTTAAACTCACGCGTATTTAGTCACTACGTGCGACATGTTTCGGAGAGCCTAGGTCTCCATTATCAAGCACCGAGTTCGTTTCAAAGCGTCGCGCACGCGGCACGTACTCGTTTTCACTTCATTGTGTAATTTATCGGCGGCTTGTGATGCCTTGTAAAACCCGCGAGTTTTTATTTTCGGCTACTTCTTTACCCTTACCTTATCCCACACAATTCCCTGGATAGCATATATGCTATCTCTGTCTAAAATGCAAATCAAGTGTAGTAATGAAATACTATTTTTATTCATCCGAGCCTTCGAATTGTGACTGAATCCGTAATTTCTGACCGCGACTTACTTCAAACGTGTTATTAAGCCATTTACTAGTGACTCCGTATATTCAATGTAGTTAGGATAGTCCTGAAAACATACTGCTGCTTAAATGTAACTACTGAAGTCCTGACTGTTGTGCTAATGATATCAAAATTTACGAAATCACGATATCTAACATAAAAAGGAGCACAATGATGTTATGCACGTTTCTGTTTCCTTAATTTTAACTTTTAATTTGTTTTTTTTTAATCATATTTTCTAACACACTGAAGTCAGTGTGCCTATGCATGTGATGACAATTAATGTAACTATAAATTAAAACGTAACTTAACATTAGTTACTTTGATTTGAAGTATGTTAACTGAATAAGGTTCTTGCTTTAGCAATTAGTATTTATTATACTACCGGAATATTTATTATGGGATTACTCATTAATCAACCGTTTTTTACTCATATACATTGTGGCCGGTCACGGGCCTCTGCTAGTAGCACATACAGGGTTATTTTTTCACGAGTACAATAAATCAACATACGTAATAGTAGTCCAAGCTACAGAATACTAACATTTTTGTTACTACCCCTTTAGAACAAAAAAACTAAAATACCGATGTTTGAACTTATCCGCAAACCTAATAAGAAAATTGGACGCATTACGCATTATCAATGTACATAACTAGCAAAACACACGAACTGGCAACTGTTTGTTTACAACGTCATCGCACGTGGCATGGCGGCTTAGAAAAGCGGCAATGATAATTAACTTATGATTATGACTTGGCAAAAAAAAATTTACTTGATCCCAAATCTTCCTTCATACTTGCACTAAGGACAGAAACTTTCTTCATTGAGGCGTATTTAAACACTTGAAATCAACTTTATGCACAATGATTGGAATAAAAAAAACATACCTGATTAATGGAGTCCATTTCTCATACTAATTAATTAATTCACATACTTAAGCATGTGTTCAAAATGTTGGCCGTGGTTATCTAAACACACTCTTGCCCGTTTTTGAATGTTTCCTTCGATATTTCCCAACACAAGTCTGTAGTTCTCACTTTTAAGTTCATCAAATGCACTTATTATTAGATTTTTTAAGTCTTTTAAATTTTGGGCCTACCCGCCGTTTCACTACACCTCACAAAAACAGTCACACGGGGTCAAATCTGTTGACCTGGCTGGCCATGGCTATAACACTGGCATTTTCCAGGCGGGGCACATTTTCCCCAATGAGAAAATAACTAGGTACGAACCATTTCGTACGAGCAATTTCCGTAAAGGTAGTACGATGCGGCACGCGTGCACATACCTATGTCAAGCGCGGGACTGACCCTGACCTAGTCACCGAGATTAAGATAACTGCCATGTTGCCAACTCGTGCGCAGGTCGCTCACCCCTTTCCGCCGCCCTCTGCGTCCCGCACCCCGTTGACGTCTTATCATTAGTAGGCCCATTATTTTGCATTTGCATGAAGGATAAATTAATAATAAATGAAAAAAAAAAAGACAATTTTATTTGATAAATGTAATCTATTATCGATACCAAATTTGTGGGAAAATTTATTGTACCGGTGAAAAAATAACCCTGTATAACTTGCTGTCTTGTAATTGTAAAATGAGACCTCAATAAATAAAGCAAATTCGCCGCAAATACAGATAAACATTTCGCATTCTTATTACATCTTTAATATATTAGGAGTTTAATATACACGGTGTTACGTCAGCATTCCGAAAGATTTTAATGCTGGATTCCTGACCATATTTGGAGTCTTTAATGTTATAAAAAATTTCCTGGATTCGGCTTGGTTTCAGAGATAATCAACCTTTTTTTTAAATAAGTTTTTCGACGTAGCTCGTCATTTAACTTCTTTTGGATTACAATGCTACCACAATGTGTTCTAATATTACCACACCTTTTGTCTGACAATCAAAAAATACGAATAGACTTAATAACCTCTACCTAAAAAAAACAATTGAAATGATGATAAAAAGTACTGGAAATGTTAAAAAGTATTCAAATCGGCCTGAAAAAAAAAGAAAAAAAAAATTTTTTTTCGTGGAATTGACATTAGGTCTCATAATATTTTTTATTTATTTTGATGTCTAGAATGCATAGTTAAAATCTTTCGCAATGCTCGCGTAACACCGTGTATAAGGTCCTAATTTATTAGTTGCAGATATTTTAACACATGATACTTTACATTAAAATAATTAATGACAGCCTCTGTAGCCTAGTTGGTAGTGACCCTGCCTACGAAGCTGGAGGTTCCGGGTTCGAATCCCGGCGAGGGCATTATTTGTGTATTTATTTATCACAAATATTTGTTCCTTGGTCATGGCTGTCTATGTATTTAAGTATCTATATGTATCTATCTATTATATATATCGTCGCCTGGTACCCACATCACAAGCCTTAATTGAGCTTACCGTGGGACTAGGTCGATTTGTGTAAGATGTCCCAAGATATTTATATTATTTATTTATTTATTATTTAATTAACTTTAAATATAAATTAAGAAATCTTTTCATGTAACTTTTTTGAGTTCATTTTCCTAACAAAAAAATATATAATTTCGTCTAAAAAAAATCATCATGTGCATTATCACATGTCACAATAACACTGTCTGTCATGTCATCAAACAACACAATCCAACGGAAAATAACATGACATTGACAATCAAGTATTTAATTTATCGACGTGAAGTGGCCAGTTCCAGTTTAATGGTACGTAAAAGAGGTACTAGAGTCTGTTCAATGAGGTTTCATTTAATAATCACATAAACAGGGTGTTTTTACGTAGCAAATTTGTTTGTCCGTTTTCTCCAAAAAAACATCGTAAAAGCTATAATGTTTCACGGTTTAATATACTCCAGAGACCGAGTACCTACTATCAGCTGTAGAAATATCTGCATCTAATAAATTAGGACCTTATACAATTAATTAATTAGTAATTATCATCAATCCGTGTAAAAGTATAGCTAAATTATCATAATTGATACAAACTCTAAAAAGCTATCGCTTCCAAACTCCTGAAACGTCTTATTATACTATTTATTTCTCATCTGTCCCGTTTTAATTATTCTCAAGGCCGTCTTGTCCCATCATGGTCACCTGTGTCGGACAGTCAACAAAAAATATGGTCTACCAGTTTTCGACTCTATTCCAGTGGTAATAAAGCCTAAAAGTGGTATTCTCAAAATTTCTATCCTGTTTTCGCAAACAAAAGTGTGCACTAATGCGCAAAAGTGTGTTCTGCTTAGGTATTAAGATTTATAACAAACTGCCTCTTAATTTTAGAATGTTATCCTTTAATCAATTTAAGCACTAACTATTGTTTTTTTTATTAATAATCGTTTGTACTCTATTTCTGAAATTTTAATGATATTGATCTGACATTACCCACACCACTGTTATCAGTTTGACATATACCTACAAATAAAACCCTTTGACTTGACCACATTTTTTGTTGACTGTACTATCACATCGCCGTCTGCAAAGCAGGTTTTAGCGAATCTCGCACATAGTCCGCGGATGCTCCCAAAGCGTGGTCACCTTCGCCCATCACGGTTACCCAGAGTGATATCACTCGATCACGGCGTATTGTCCGCGCCGCAGGTTTTGCGATGTTAGTAACGCAGTGGCATAAGTGTAGTGTTATGATGTGATGTTCGAAACTTGGGTCGCTTTAGGGACGACCTACTGTGTGTATTTACTGTTCAGTGGCCGATACGTGGATTTGACTGATGACGATGGTAATTACCGTAAAACAATATATTGTTTATTGTAATAATAGAGAACGTTACATTACATTACCTGTCAGCCTCCGTAGCCTAGTTGGTAGTGACCCTGCCTACGAAGCAGAAGGTTCCAGGTTCGAATCCCGGCTAGGGCATTATTTGTGTATTCATAGGTCATGGCTGTCTATGTATTTCAGTATATATATGTGTTGGAGGGCATAGTCAGATATTTTTAATACATGCATGCACCACCTATCAGAATACCTTTCGGTTTTCTAGAATACACACCACAGCACCAGCTACCTATTCTAGAAAACCGAAAGGTATTTTGATAGGAGGTGCGTTAGAGTATGGTCAAAGACGCCTAGACTTGTAAAGGATTGCTTATACAAGAGAATCGACTGGTGGTTGCTAAGACCGAGTGGCCGTGCGGTGCAGGCATCAGCCGCGAAAGCTGAGCACGTGGATTCGATTCTCACCTTGAACTTTGGTGATCTTGGTCGTTTTTTCTTTGGTATATGATATCTAATATCTATAGTCAATAATGAATTTACGCATATAAATTGCAATTGTTAAGATAATATGAACTATTGGTATTACAAAAAAAACATGTAGTGAAATGAAGGATTGTTAGCATTTCTGTTTTAGTTAATTTCGTTGGTCACAATATTAGTATGTATTTTAATGTATCTATGTTGTAGTTAGGCTTATTCGTGTATATATTTGTGTAGATATATACGTAGTAAGGTCCAAAAATCTTAAAATGGATAGCCGAACGACAAGTTTAAAAAATAATGTTCTATAATATACAGTACATAGTAAAAGTTGTTTAGTATGATCTAAAAATTAATGTGTTTCTTTCTTTGCTTTACGATCAAATACATACTGTATGTAAGTACATTATCTTAAACTAAAATAAAAAAAGCAAAATCAACTCACATAGCCGTTTTTCTCCCAACTGTGGTAATAGAGTTTTTACATAAAAATACATAGTTTTTACTGGGAAAAATGCTAGCCAGTCGCTATAGATAATTCATTTGTTTTTATTTCCTTAAAATACAACATACAGGTGCAAGTACTATTTTGAATTAACTTTTGTGTAGCTAATTGAAGACAGCATTTTATACGTCTCGGTGACATAGGTATCTAAGATTTGCGAACTCTGCGGCCCTACCGCGAACTCCGAAGAGTCCGAAGTTCAGTCAGTCTCTGTCATTTTAATGACGCCTTCGTTGGTGTGACAGGGACAAATCCCCGAAATTCGCAAACATAAACGCGCGGTAGGCGAACTGGCCTATTTGTCTACGAAAAAGTGTAATCACAGCGTCATTTTCACATAATGTGATAATGTTTTAGTGAAGATGACACACATTTTGTCCTCGCTCCGTGCTTCTTCGTGAGTCACTAATGTAAATATTACGTGCATTCGTGTTTTTTGTGACTTGCCCGTAAGACATTTTAGTAATTGTTTCCCGTGTTGGTACGCAAAATTTAAACATTATTTTAGTATTGGCAAATTTTTGTTACTAGCTCTTCGATGATAATGTTACATTATCATCAATTTTACGTAGGTACCAATACGGGCTACATTAAATCTAACTTACGATATGCAATTCTTCTACCGTCATTGCGCTAAATAAATCCGATACTCGTACTCGTATGTGCAAGATTTTGATTAATTGAATTGATACCTTTTGGTTAAACTTTCTAAGTCCAAAATCCAACACTTCTCAGGAAAAATACTGAGTATACAACTATATTGGGTCTGATAATATTTAATGATTTGGCTAATATTTGGCAATTGATTTGATTGTATTGTAATGTAGAATGGGAATAAATTATTTGAATGGAATTGAATTTTAATATAAATCTGGGTAATATGATCAGGACGCGTTTTAATTATTTGTAAATAATTTTGTGTACAGGCAGTATTTTATGTACAATGTTTTCCAGAAAATGATTCGCACTCGTGAAGAAACATTGTTTATTAGCACTGTATGATATAAATAATGGCGCTTATATATTTATTATATTCGCAATGAACCAAAGACGTCAAAACAAATGAAGTATGTCTCGTGTCGAATCACATTTAAATAAACTACAGACTTGAATAATAAAAGATAATAAGACATTGTGAATGAACATTTTTCTTTACAAGTTTGGTTCGTACAAGTTCGTTCTTTTTTTATTTAAAGGTGCATGCAGACCAAAAGAGCATTCGCTGTTCTATCCCCTAACTGTACGAAATTCGATCATTACACGAAACGTGATTCGTTGATTTCGTAGAGTGGGGGATAGAACAGCGAAAATGCTCTTTTGGTCTGCATGCACCTTAACAAAATAAAAAGTACCAAATATATGAACTCATATTTAAAGTTTCGCCAAACTATAAAGGCCAAGATGCGTGTGCAGCACGTGCACGTTTGCATTGTAGCTTATTTGATTGGCATATTAGATGGCATACCGCTTCCGTGGCGTGAACGCGCGCGTCTAGCAAAACGGTGTTCCATCTACTATTACTTTTAAGCTACAACGCGCACGCCACGGACACGCGCACGCCACGGACACGCGCACGCCACGGACACGCGTACTTGCTGTACACGCATTTGGTCTAGCCCGGCCTTAAAAGCTCAGTCAAACACGCTAGGTTTGAAGCGTGGCGTGAACGGCAACGCGATGAAAGCAGGATGGAACACTCGAAAATTTGTCTTGGACAGGGCGCCTGAATTTTTACTAAAATAATCTTAGCACTCTTTGATTTGTTATTACTCTATAGTTCGAGCGAGAAAGATAAATAAGTTCTCCAACTCATGCCAAACACCCTGGTGTAATGTTGAGTAAGATGTAAATGACAGAATAATTTTCACAGACGCTAAACGCTAATACAAATCTGTGGAGTTGTGGACTATAATATGGTTTTCCCCTCACTAGCTCGTAAAGCGCTCTTTTATCCTTTAATACGAGCGGGTAAAAACGCCTCTTATTCACTTGTGAGGCAAAGTAATCCCTAATTCCTATGGCCCACTACTGCCTAGTATAAGTGGATCTGTATGACCGTAGTAAACATGCGCAATCGGAGCTTACATGTTAAATTGGTTAAGTCTCATTGGTGACTTTGTAAGCCTATATTTAAGTACCTGGAGAACTCTACTCTACGATTCCTGTGGGCCATTACTGCCTAGTATAAGTGGATCTGTATGATCATGCGCAATCGGAGCTCTCATGTTAAATTGGTCAATTCTCATTGGTGACTTTGTAAGCCATTCGCTGAAAGAGAAAAAAAAACAGCAAATAAAATGGTGCAAAGAAATGACCTCATCTCAGCATGGTGCCCACGTAAACTAGTGCTGATCTTCCGATGAGACCATTAAGTGAAATTATCACGACAGTAAACAAAGCACACACAACATGTCATATCATCGAGCATATTATCAGTAAGGCTTGTTCACGAAATAAAGTACACATTGCTGTATAATAAATTTTTTTATGAGACCATACCTTTGTATGGATTTTATTATAAAGAAGGGTTCTTTGCGTATCTTCTCGGACGCTATGGTTGATATTTATATCAATTTCTCCATAATTATGGACTTTTATTTAAACTTCTGTTTTTTTTAACAGTGTTTCTTCTTATTTTACCATTTTGGGTCATTTAGTTTCCCAATGGGTCTTAACTAAATTACAAGACCCATACTATAATAAACTGTGAATCTCGTATCCACAATTTTTATTAACTGTTTCAAGTAACATTGTTGAAATCGTCTCGGAAGATTGCACTTTTTTGAACCTGAACTTTTGCATTAAGCATTATCTGAAGTTATTTTGATTTTGACGACTTTGCTTTTGGATATTGGATTGTTAAACATAAAACAGAAGAATCAATTTACAGCCCCATGGCTGTTAGAACTACATGGGACTATTGTGTAACAGTGGAGACTTATTTTACGATGGCTACTTTATTTCGTGAATAAGCTTTATTTCAAATTCAGCTAGGGGCGATTATACTATGATAGTCCGGCCAGCCCTTGAACACGCATAGCGTGTTGCACACTTTCATAAACGCCTTACCGATAAGTATTGTTAATCCCTTTCGATCTTATTAACATTCCTATAAGACCTAAAGGGACAAACAATATTTATAGGCTTGCTAAGTTAGGTTAGGTCTATGAATAAGAGGGTCAGTCGCCAGATAACTTTGCGGCAAATATGGGTGTAATGAGACTAAATTACTAATGAGTTAATGACTGACAAGATTCAGAATAGGATCGTCAACTGTTCGTGTTTCAAGATTTCTTGCCATTGGGTCATTATGTTAGTTTATAGACTTAATAAAAGATTTCATTATTATTGTGTTACGGTAAACGTTGAATAATCATTGTGATTGGCACAGCCTTCGATGTGGCGTGAGGCGGTTCTATATTGGTCTGGCAAGGTTAGAATTATCCTACCCTTTATGAAAGAAGTATGTCAATTATTAGTTTTGGACGAACTCGTCGAATCGTCAATCGTGTTGCCATTACACTAAAGTTTTGTGGTATTAGAGAAATGGGGCCCAGGCGGTGTCACTCGTATTATATTGTCTCTATTATACCATACTCGTAAAATACGGAAGATCTTTCGTTATGAAACATTAATTGATGCAAAATATTTTTCTGTATTGCTTTTATACCCTCGTCGTGAGTATCGTGATGTTTGTATTACAGGCGATTGTCCTTAAGAGTTGTCGTGATAAATACATACCTACTTAATTCTTTGAATATTTACGAATATCGCGTAAACTTAAAACGTTTAATTATATCCTGACGTTTGTCTTTAAAATATGAGTGATAATCGTGAAAGTTTAAATCAATATAATATTCATTATATTTTTTATTTTTCTCACCGGTGATGTGAACTAGGTAGGCAAGTACTTCAACCTCACGAGGTACAGACTATTACAGCCCAAAGAATCTGTAACTTCCTGGACTTAACGGGTATTAATAATGAACTATAAAACAGAGCTGCCACAATATAGATCGCAACCGGTCGATGCGGCAAATTTTCTAGCCCTTATATACAACAATAATAATGTGAACGCAGTATATGTCACGCGATATCAAAGTTATTTTCATATTTAACGCCCAATATGCGTTTATATCCCGCAGAAGATTCCACTTTTAATATGGAATCCATAGCTTCGTTCGGGCTTCAATTAACGCCGGAAAACCATTTTGTTCCATTCCGAACATTGTACCAGCGGAATGCCCCTATATCAAACCCACCATCAAAACAACCCATACTATTTACCTAGACCGGGCTCTCTTCCAGAAGGCAGTCGGTGGAAGGACTGGCTCCTCGCGTCGCTGATGCTGGGAGCCGTCGCTGGCGGCTGGGCGGCCCTACGAGCTGGACGAGCGAGCCGGCATCAGGTCCAACGGATGCTGAGAGATATGGAGCAGCTGAGGAGGGCGGAGCTGGCTTTGGATGACATGCAGAAGGAATTGGAGAAGGCACGGTTGGAACAGGTACCAACATGTTGTTGAACGGCTATTTCTTAATCTCGCTTGGGTGTGATTTGGAGGGGCAAGTCGGCACCAGGTCCAACGGATGCTGAGAGATATGGAGCAGTTGAGGAGGGCGGAGCTGGCGTTAGATGATATGCAGAAGGAATTGGAGAAGGCGCGGTTGGAACAGGTACCGACATGTTGTTGAACGGCTAACAGTTAACCGGGTCAGAGTGGTGGTCGGTTAGAATGGTACGAGTACAGTAATGTATGGAAAGGAACCTAATATTCT
>JALPQI010007760.1:0-40293 GCA_025490895.1 Thaumatotibia leucotreta | reverse complement strand
TTATTCCGATAAACTCTTATCGCAGTACACGTGAGTACAGTTGTACTTATTAAATAGGTGTTTTAACTATTACGCTTCAAATTTTAAATTTTCGCTACGGCGAGATACTTACTATGTGGTGCCATGGTGAAGGAGTAACCCCGCTTCTACTCGACGCTTTTTCTTTTCCCCCCCAGATCAACGGTGTTTTCGGTACTCATTTTTATTCGTTCTGCCCATCGTTGTGGGCATGTTTATGATATCGATTTTATTCGAAACGAACACTTTTGCCTTGACTTGTGGAACAAAATTGCAAAATGTTGACTCATAGATGACATTGACTTTGCTGTGACAAATGAACAAAATATTTTGTGACCACTTACCAAAAAGTATTTTACGCGTCCATTTAAATTAAAGTCGTCAGCCTCGGTAGCCGAGTTAGTTGTGACCCTATCTATGAAGCTGGAGGTTCCGGGTTCGAATCCCAGTGAAAGCATTATTTTGTGTATTTTTTTTATCACAAATATTTGTTCCTTGATCGTGGCTATCTATGTGTTTAAGTATCTGTATGTAGTTACATGATATGTATCATCGCTTATTTCTTATTACCCACAACACAAGCCTTAATTTAAGCTTAAGATGTCCCGATATATTTATTTGTTTATTATTATTATTAATTTATAGCCACTTATTTTATTTATTACCTCTCAGATATTAATTAGTACCTATTATATTAATGTGCTCCTTTCTTCCAAACTGTTGTACAAGTTACGCTAAATGAGAATTAAAGTGAGCATCATAGTTAGATACAAAAGTAGCTACCTAACTACCTACTGGCTGTAATTCATAAAAAATACTGACCGATATATTGTATTTTGAGATCCGACCTGGCGAATCGAGGGATAAAATTTTACCGGATATTTTATTTGATAAAAACAATAACAACATACCTATTTTATGAATTACGCTTACTTTTAATAATCCATCTATTGACCGAATATATTACTAATTAGTGAGGTCATTTAACTAGCAGTTTTAAAGTGACATCTGTGATGGATATGGTTAAACTTACCTTGTCATCTGCCTCCATGTTAGTTTTCATGGATAGTATTATTCACGCACATATACAAAGGCAAAGAGCGAAATTGTATCAATTTTCAAATTGATAATTCAGAAATACTATACCACTTTTTGGACTTTTTTTTACATACGCGCCATCTACGGGATACGTACAACTTACTATCAAGG
This sequence comes from Thaumatotibia leucotreta, assembly GCA_025490895.1. Classification (NCBI taxonomy): domain Eukaryota; kingdom Metazoa; phylum Arthropoda; class Insecta; order Lepidoptera; family Tortricidae; genus Thaumatotibia; species Thaumatotibia leucotreta. Next base: position 39,066 of record JALPQI010007760.1, on the reverse strand, counting down.
TTCAAAATTACAAAAAGTCTACTAATTAACAGAGTTAATGTCGACAAATTTGTATGAAAATCGCACAGGGACATCCACCTTAATTTCAAAAATTGCATTAAGATGCCAGTTTTCCTTCGCAAATTTGTTAAATTTAAACTAACATTTAGCACCATCAGCATAAAACAATGAGGTTCGCAACGTCATCGTATTATTATGGTGACTAACCATAAATATATTATATATGTAATAAAATTATAATGATTTGTGTCATTCATACTTCAAGCTTTTATCTTAATAAGTTGGTGGTATATATACATAATATTTATAATTACGAGTACCTAACCATAAATTGTAAGAAATGACATACTACAGAAAAAGTGACCAAACCCCCTATGACCAGCGGCCCTACTGCGAACTTCGTAATCCGAAAATTTCGGGGATTTTTCTCTATCACTCAATCACTCTAATGACGCCTTCGTTGATGTAAACGGGACAAATCCTCGAAATTTGCGGATTTCGGAGTTCGCGGTAGTAGGCCAAGACTGGAATCGATCCAGCGACCTCCTGCTTTCCTGCCATGCCATTTAAGTCCTGGCCACAGGTGGCCTCGGTCACTATTCCTGAAGTACAATCGAAGACAAAATAAGGGGTATACAAAAACGTACAAAAATATGTCCTAGTGCACTCTAATTCTGTGTAATAAGAACGTCGTAACATATTTATGAACGGATTCTTTCGATACTTATTTTTGCACTTGACTGTACATATTATATGACATGTCTACTAATTTATAGAGCGTGTAATCGTGTATTTAGGTACCGTAATATTATTAGTTGATAAGAAATAATAACGTTATTATGCCATTCATTAGTAAACGTATTTTAAGCTGTTCTCATCGATTTTCTTTTACATTAGCACTAGATATCGTTAATAAGCTTATCATTTCACAAAAAAGAGAAGGTCACCTAATATAATGGATTATACTTATTTACAAAAAGTAAAAATTTGATTCACATAAATATTGGAAATCAATTTTGGCACCATATTCACGTGAATAATTATGTCTTCATATTCGAGATTAATTATCGTCTTGACTTATTTATTTATTAAGATTAAGATACAAAATCTGACGCATTTATAAAAATAAAACACCTAAACCTATGAAATATATCGATAATATAAAACTAATTAAATATAGTGAATAAAACTATCTAACTTAAATTAATCGAAAAGTCCGCCACGAGTTGTACCTGGAGCGAAGGTACCCATCACACTAGCAGCGTTACCACGTTGAATGGCGATGGATAACCTTTGCACCAGGTACACCCCCGCGCGGGCGTCAGATCCCCTCTCCCATATACGACGTCCAACTTCTCGGATGAACGAAATTGCTTCAGATCCCCAGCATCCAGTTGTTTCAAATGAAAGAGGCACAAAAAAGTAACTATTGCACAATGTCATATATTTTTGTCGCTTTTTGAACGCGGCAAGCTCGGCAGCGGCACCAGCGGTTCGCACTGTTCTGCTTAGATGTGACGCAGCAAAAGTGCTCACACACGTGGCGTCCCAAAGCAGACATTGTCCCCTCTGCCACGGGACTAAAGTTAGTCCGTCAGGACGTTTACCATCGGTGCGACAGAGACCTGGAGGCTCTAGGACACACGGGATATTGGCGGAGATTAGGGCCCTCCGGACGATATCATTTAGAGCGTGATGCCGACTAAATCTTCCTGAACAGCGACAGCAACTCAGTGCGTGATGGCCATTCGCTTCCACCATGGACCCGCAGATGCATTGGTGGGGTATACAAACATCGCAGCCCAGACGGAAAGCTACGGCCACACGCATTGAGTCACTGTCGAGTAGTGTTCCTAGGTGAGGTGCGGGCAAAGCCTGCAACCACGCTCCGGCTTCTGGTCTTGATACCGCCTTGAGTCTAGCTAAATCTACACCCGCGGCAGCGGCAATGAGACGATCCAGTTCTCTCTTGGCACCAATGTCATCCCAGGCTCTTTGAACCTGCGGATTCTCAGGTATGGCGGTAACCTGGTATCGCTGTGTCCATTTGGTCATGGCATCAGCCAAAAAGGGAATGGCTACAGTGCTATCGTGAGAATGTAAAATTTTAGAGACCAGGCTACCGACGCCATGTCCTGATGCGAGAAATGCAGGCAGTCCCACGTCCCCTGCTCGCCGTAAACCTAAGCCTCCATGTCGTATGGGCAAAGAAGCTTGACTCCAGTGATTATCAGAAAGTGATACATTCAAAATAATTTCTGCGGTGTCCTTTAATGCATTGTCAAAAGAAGATACTTCAGCCGGAAATAACCATGTTGGGGTAGTTCTTAAGAGATACATTATTTTTGGGACCGCAAAGCACATTCTTAGTAGGACCAGGGCGACATGGGCGCCGATATTATTCAGACGCTCTTGGACTAACAAAATGAGCCGCCTCCTTGTCTCCATAGCCTCTGGAATAGCCTCTGTGAATATCGGAGAGCCCAAAAGGTAAAACGTGCTGCGTGACAATTCTCTGAGGCCAGGGAGGATGGATGTGAAAGACGCTAACAGTGATGAGGAAGCGGGTCCACAGCAGAACAATTCACATTTCGACGCATTTACTTCTAGTCCCAACTCTTTAAGACGAGGAAGAAGTAGGGCCAAATCTTGCTTTACAATGTCTGGCTTGCCACCCAAAGTTCCGTCGTCAAGGTACCAAGCATTAAGAGGTGACCTTAGAGATTGTATGGCCTTATGAATGGCAAGACTAAAAATAAGCGGCCCCAGTGGATCTCCTTGCTGCGCCCCCACCTGAGAAACTATAAGGGAATTATTATAAAATAGGTTGGATGGAGAGTGGTAAACTTGATAAAGGAAGGGATATAATGAAGGTATCTGTTCTTCCACTTCACTCAAAATTACATCTCTTTCAACAGAATTAAAAGCATTTTTGAGGTCTAATTTAATGATGACGCAATCGGTGTTATTAGGCTCTACTGCAAAAGTACGTGTGGCGTGAATGGCAGCTTCGCACCCTTTTTGTGTACCAAAGCCTAGTTGGTGGGGCTGGAGGTAACCAGCCATCCGTTCCCTAACCGCACGGCAACCCAGTTTGGCAACTAAACGGCGAAAGGTACATCCTATAGCAATTGGCCGTATGCCTCCTTCTTTTTTAGCTAAGGCGCATAATGACGCACCATATAAATATGGAGAAACTTCCGGGTTAAGTTGCCCACTCAATAAAAAGTTGCAAAGCTTAACAATACTCTCTAGCAATCGTTGCCCATTGTCACCGGCAGAGCTCGCGGTTAACTCTTTCAAATGGGCTGGTCTAATACCGTCTAAGCCCGACGAGGAGCCGTTGTGAAATGTCCCTAAGGCTTGAACCACATCATCTAAATTGACATTTAAGGCTTGACAGGACCTATTGGGCTCCCGAGGGAAGGTTAGAGGGCGGGAGGGCGATGGGTGTTTCGACTGCAGGGAAGCAAGGGTTTCAGTACCCGGAGGTGCTATCGAGTCGTCTGACATCAACAGGCGAGCGGCCCCTCGTACATCACCCTCGAATACTTTGGACTCGATAGTCCTCAGTACAGACGGCGTGTGCCGGGAAGTATCCAAGATTCCTAGGGTTCCAGAAGAGCTCGGTAAAGAACCAATTGCAAGTATATTACGCTTCACTTTAGTAGTGAGATTGCCAGGGCCCTCTAAATTAGGTGCTCTAAGCGCCGAATATGCAAAGGTTAGTAGCGAGCACCAATCGTTAGTTTCATTAGTCTCAATGCACTTATTAATAATGTTACACAATTTTTCCGCTGCCAGGTTTCTTGCCCCTTTTGGTACATGACGGAGCACCGGCACGGATGTTTTAAGGGCGCTGAGATTGTCAAGAGTAATACCTGATGATTGCGTGACCTGTGTAGTGACGTGGCTGAGTTGACTGGACTGACTACTGGAAGTTGCGCGTGCAGACGAAGGCTGGTGGCGCTGACGAGCGGCGTGAGCTGCGTCCTTGTGTAGGCGACCAATATGAATTTTAAGGCCGTGTGATGTAAACTTCCGAGTTGATGTGGGGCAATGAGGACAAGTCAGTATATGGGAAGGGGAACTCATTATGTAACATTAAATTAGAATTATAAACTAAACACTTATAAAAAAATACAGCTAAACGTAAATATATGAAATACACAGTAAATTAAAAAACACTTTTGTCCCGGAACAATCCTTTTATACTCACCGATGAGTTTGTAGAGTCGGTCGGTACACTTTTCAGTTTTACATTATCGGGAACACAATATCACTTCTTTCAATAAGAATATCAGAAAACAGAATAGCATTAAATCTATGCACTAAAATAATTTTGTTCTTGTAAATACTAATGACAAGCAGCTGTCATGTCGCCACAGCGCAGAGAATTCGTGGCGCTCGGGCTGCGGCCCCGGCAGCGGCACGGAGGTTACAACACTTGCAGTCTGGGTTGTACAGCGAGGTAGATCAGGGATAACGATGATAATGTATATTATGAGATTTCACTGAAAAATATGTAATTTTCATTTCATAACCATATTTGCCGGATGCTTGATTTTAATTGATTTTATTATTTCCGGAAGCTTTATAATGCAATTGACCGCTAATTTTGATTTCGGGTTTTCCAAAAGATAGTATAAAATTATTTTATTTGGAGAAAATTTGTTTTCTTGTTTGACATTTGTAATAAAATGAATATATGGTATTAAGTTACGTACTTATAAGAATACATTTGACATTTGTAATAAAATGAATATATGGTATTAAGTTACGTACTTATAAGAACTGTATTCTTTATGGATAAGTAATTGAGCTAAACAGAAAAACATCCTAATATTAAAATACTAAGCCCAGAATAATACTAAAATATAAAACTCGAAATTAATGAAATGAAACGTGACAGTGACAGAGCCACCTTGGCTTGGAGCCTTTATAATTTAGTCCACTTAAAAAAGCAACGACTGTGCATTAAACAAAGTAGCCTACGCCGCTCTTTCCTTAAAATTGAATGTGAAATATATCGCCCACCCATTGCACCGCCCGTTGGACACTTTCCAGTCCCCAATTTTTATCTTCAAGTTTGCGGGCGTCTGTCTTAAGTCACTTAGAATTTATTATAAACTTATTCTGCGCCCCATTTATATATTATCGGATTCCAAGATTGCGTAGTTTGCTTTGGATGTGGGTCTACAACATAGTTTATCGCGCTAGTGAGGTAAGTTAAGCAAATAGGTAAAGGTAGAAAATTATCTACAGAAATTTTGTTCAGCTTACACCCCGATGTTGGATGAGCAAGGAGTTTTGGGTCTATTAAACTTTTCGGGGTGTTATTTGACGGCATTGTTCCAGAGCTCCCGTTTACCGTAATAAGATTTATCTGTCGAGTTAAAACATTGCGCACGCAGCCGCAAAACTCGTTCTAAACACCCCTAAACATATTTATCATATTAACCACAGTCAGTTAAACGCTGGTCTGAAAAAGTTGCATAAATCAGTCTGGCCGAAAGTTTAGTGAATAGCATCTCCATTGTCTCTTTATGATTAAAATTTCTGTCGGGCGAGAGTTTTTAAATGAGACCCCGAACTTGCGCGTTGCAGCGCAGGTTCGAAGGTACGAAACAAACAGACTGGCCAGGGGCTAATGCAAAAACTTCCACGTACCGGAAGCGCTGTTTTGTTCACTTCCAAAACATTCCCGTGTAAGTGCCCTTACTCTGACTCCAGTAACGAAAACGTTACAAGTTTCATTGTTTCACTTTAAGTGTTTGTATTTAATGTTCTAGAGAGTTAATTATCCTTTTTATGCATACTATTTAGTTATATTCGAATACATTTGTATCGCTGTGTGTACTTTTTATAGGTAGTAAATAAGTATTACTTCTTACCTAAATAGGTACTTAAAAGGCAAGCGAGCTTTCATTTTAAATATACAGAAAAGGAAGAAATAGGTAAGCGTGAAAATGTTATACATGATTGTTACTTATTTCACAAACATAAATATAGATCCTATTTTAAGCAAGCCCCTTTAAAATTCCAATATACTTCGAGCTCAAACCTCAGACTCAAATTTATCAGACGGTATTATAATAGACGGTGACTCGGCAAGGTACAGGAGATGCATATTATGGGTATTATAAAACTGTAGGTCATTACTCAGAAGCTCCGTTCAGTTGCTAACAAGCGCGCACCGCTCACAGCCGTGCTTACACAAGAGTAAGTACATATTTCTTTTAAATGAATATATAATATACAAGACGGGCGCTACGTATTGTCTTTTGGAGAGAGGCCAACAGTTCGCGGGCGGTAATATTTTTTAAATTCAATTTCGGTGAAGCCACAGTCCTTTATCCGACTGGCTTAATGTACACCTGTGAACGCTTAAATGAGGGTCTGTATGGAAATTTTACTTACGAGTACGTCTGTGCCTATTTTAGTCTGCTTTGGTTTATCATCATCATAAACTTAAGAGCTAGGCTCTTGTCGGTGGAGCAATTTCCACGATTCTCTTTCCCGGGCTTTCTCCTTGACTGCTTGATACGACACCACGTGCACCTTTTCTTTTATTTGGTCCATATAGGCCTTCCTTGGTCTTCCTCTCTGTCTCCTTCCCTCAACTTTTCCTTCTACTATAATCTTTAGATACTCGCTTTGGTTTATACATTCCCAAAACCTTTATTGCTGATTAACTTTTTGATATTGTTAATTTATTTGTGATCTCTCTAAATCACATCAATAGCCGCATGATGTGACTCATAGTAACTAGCTTCATGCAGGTTTCTTAGTAGTTATTGTTATAGTTTCACTTTTACCTATCTAAGGAAACTATGCTACGACACGTCGTAGCGCGCTACGAGTGTAACTTAATAGTGAGTGAGCTAAAATCATGTTGTTACGGTCGACCTTCAGTAAGTAAATATTCTACGACGTAGCAGCCAGAGACAACGACATTTGCATCAACGGGCGAGGTTGCTACAAACACGACTGCTCCTTCATTTCGTAGCACACTTTGAGAATGGAAGCATTTTCATTCTTAAGTCTTTTGGAGCATTGGTGTTCTAGTTCTAGACATTTGCTAGCATGTACAGAGCCGCAATTTGCTAGATGTAGGAGAGCTGAAATAGCTCTCCGAATCGCTAAACTGAAGTGGCAGTGGGCGGGGCACATTGCGCGTAGAACCGATGGCCGTTGGGGCGGGAAGGTTCTTGAGTGGCGGCCACGTACCGGAAGGCGTAGCGTGGGCCTACCCACAAGGTGGACTGATGACCTGGTGAAGGTCACAGGAGTCCGCTGGATGCGGGTGGCGCAGGACCGGTCATTGTGGCAATCTTTGGGGGAGGCCTATGTTCAGCAGTGGACGTCTTTCGGCTGATATGATGATGATGATGATGACAGAGCCGCAGCTCGTAGAAGTCCATTAGCCAATTTAATGATATCATAGAGTTATACTTATAAGTCAAAGAGTGTTCAAGTCATACACGACATTTCGACTCATTAGATAAAAGTTGTATGGGAGATACAGTAAAACAAATCGATAATAACTTCAATCTCGCTTCAAAACCTAGTAAACAGTGTTACTCGTAGTAAATAAAATGTATCTATATCATGCGTTCTCACGATTCACGCATTGAGTATAATAGTATTGATACATTTTTAATCATGATTTGATTGATTATTACTTTATATTAAAATGTAGAAAAGGTACACTGCTTGTTTTAAGTAATAACTCTTCTTAAAAGTTTTTTTATTTCTTGTTAAGATGTGTCCTTATATAAAATATGTGCCATAATATAACAAGCTAACAATATTGAAGTACTCGCTGCCAATACTTTTGAAAATAGGTCATGTGTCGATATACCTCATGTTTATGACGACCAGATAACAAGTAGAAAGTTGTATGAGTCTGATATTTTGATGCAACATTTTCATAACAAACATGTATTTATACTCAATCTTTATTACACTTGTAATGTAGTTTACAAGGTGTTACATAGTAAGTTACACAGACATTATAACCCTGTAGAGCATAGCATTTTTTATGTCGATATACGTTGTTGACATAGCTTAAGGTGGTAATTGACCTAGATTTAACTATACTAGACTTAATTCTAATGCTATTTTTATATAAGCAATTTGTTAATCACACAGACTCAGTGGCCTTGTTCTTACTTGTTTTTGTAATGTAGGTATGGGACACATATTTGGTATGGTCCAAATTAATTAGTTTTTAACCATTTGGATGCTAATGACTGATATATTGGCACCACAGGTTCAACTCTAAAGACCTATTGTATAAGTCACAATCCACAGCTCAATACAGACCTAAATGCACGCGTATAAAGTTCAAATTCAGTTTTGGTACCTACTTTGGAACTAACGTGGCGTGTGAGTGACTGCTTTTGTTTTTGACATGGCACGGCACGAATAAGGTTAAATTTCTATCTTTGACCATACTTTGCAATTTATTACACATACCTTTGTCCAAAAATTTCAAAGTTCGAAGTCGAGTGATGGAATCAAGCCTTAAAATTCAAATGTTACCGTCAGACAGAATCCTGTACGGGGTAAATAAATAATAAATATCTTGGGATATTTTACACAAATCGACCTAGTCCTACGGTAAGCTCAATTAAGGCTTGTGATGTGGGTACCAGGCGACGATATATATAATAGATAGATACATATAGATCATCATCATCATCAGCCTATGATAGTCCACTGCAGGACGTAGGCCTCTCCTATTAATTATGCGTATAGACGCATTAGGAGGTAAATGCCCATAATCGCCACGCTGGGCAAGCGGATTGGCGATCGCAGTAATGTGTCCACTATGATGACGCTGCTGCCCATCATCAATCTTTTATCAAATAGTGGTCAGTGACACTTCAATCCCTTAGTCGACTCTTACGACACCCGCAGGAGGAGTTGGGGTGGTGACAAATGTATTCTTACTGCCGTCACCACACGGCTGAATACATATAGATACTTTAATATATAGACAGCCATGACCAAGGAACAAATATTTGTCATAAATAAATACACAATTAATGCCCTCGCCGGAAAATCTTTGAATGCCTTTATCTAACAAATAATCAGCCTGTCTCAGTCCACTGCTGGACAAAGGCCTGTCCTATTACCTATGCGTATGAAAGTGTACATTTCCAACTCTTCCCGTGGGTGTCGTAAGAATCGACTAAGGGATTGAAGTGTCACTAATAATTCATTTATTGAAGATTATTGGTGGGTAGCAGCGTATCATAGAGGACACAACACACTACTGCGAATCGAAGGCTATCGAAGTAGCCTATCCGCTTTCCCGGCGTGGCGATTAACCCCTCGTGGTCGCAAACATTTTTTTCTAATAGTGTCCTCGTCACTGATCAGTGGTTAGACATACGAGGGGTTAAGAAGATAAATTATCGTTATCGCCACGCTGGGCAGCGGATGGACAATTGGACAGGTCTATTATGTATTCATGTATGGAAACTGTGTGAACATTAGAAAAAGTTAATAAAACACACTATTCATGGCACATAAAAGAGGATAATAATCCCTTCATAACGTGCGGCAGCATCCGTGGCCTCATTAGAGCGTTAAGCTGCACCTGCGGCGTTTTACGCTAAAATTCATAAAATAAGTCTGCAGGCAAGTCCTAACTTTTATAACTCGTTCTGAATTGATATGACCTTGATTTGACTCGCAGTGTTCACTCATAATAAATTTTCAATTTGAATCCGCCTTCTACACAAGTTATACACGGTGTAGCATAAGGACACGGAATCATTTTACCAGCAAATAAATGATGGCATTTTATAAGACAAAAATATCGTAGTTATATTTTTACAGTTTGAACATAGAGTTATTTTTTTACAGTTTGACAGGTAATACATTATATATTTTAATAATGTATATATTTTTTAATAAAGTATATTGTTTTAAGTTATCTTATTCAATCTAAGATAACTTAAAAATGTATACATACAGGGTGGAAAAAGATTTTGGGTCAGTGAGGGCAGCTACCGGATCCCGTGTAGCTACGCAAAAATGGTCTTAGAAGACCTTCCCGCGATTTTCAATTAAAGAAGATTAACTTTTTCAGATTTTCGAAAAAGTATACAGGATGCGACGAAATGGTCATTTTTGACAAAGTTTTTTTTGATGCCAATCGATCCTGTTTTTGTTCAGGATCAAAAGCTTATATGGGACCAAAAAATTTTTTTCGGCTAGAAAAGCCACAAATCAGGATTTAAAATTCCCATACAAATTGTATGAAAATTAAAAAATATTTTTTCACGCTTAATTTTTTTTATGCCAATCGATTCCAATCCTATCTGGACCAATAGTTTCCTAGGGGTCAACTTCCGACAACGTAAAAAAAAATCAAAAATAAAAAAAACTGTTTTCATACATTGACTATGGGAAAAAAGTGAAAATCAATTACATTATCTGTGACACTAATTAATGTTGCTAATGATTTCATACAGTATTATTATTATCATTTAGCATAGGACGACTAATTATCGTGACAGATAAAGTAATTAAGGTTTCACTTTTTTTCCATAGTAAATGTATGAAAACGGTTTTCTTGAAATTTAGGCTTTTTTGTACATTGCCATAAGTTGACCCGTAGGAAACTATTGGTACTGGATAGGAATGGAATCGATAGGCATAAAAAAATAAGCGGGAAAAATAATTTTTAACTTTCATACAATTTGTATGGGAATTTTAAATCTCGATTTGTGGCTTTTCTAGCCGAAAAATTTTTTTTGGTTCCATACAAGCTTTTAATTCTGAACAGAAACAGGATCGATTGGCATCAAAAAAAAGTTTGTCAAAAATGACCATTTCCTCGCACCCTGTATACTTTTTCCAAAATCTGAAAACGCTAATCTTCTTTAATTGAAAATCGCGGGAAGGTCTTCTAAGACCATTTTCGCGTAGCTACACGGGATCTGGTAGATGCCCTCACTGACCCAAAATCTTTTTCCACCCTGTATATTACCTCTCAAACTATAAGAAAATAACTCTATGTTCTATGTTGCCGTAGTCTAGAAATAGAAAACATGTTCGTTTATACGTTTCGAGTACATAGATAAATATATGTATACCCATATTAAAAATTTAATGAACCCATGTCATGTTTGTTTTATGAGAACCTTATTTTTCTCATTTTAAATTATTTCGCACAAATATTTGCATGTATTTGTATTATATTTGTATGTATTTTATGATATATGTTTAGAAAAACATATCATATACGTATAAATAGTGTACGTAAATAAACTATGAGTACCATAAGCTGCCTATTGAAATCAGAGGTATATCAACCAAAACCAATAAAAACACAACGATCGAAAACTGATTTTTAACTGGAGAAAATATCGCCCATAAAATAATCAAATATTGTTATATTCGTCCATTGTCTATTATTCCTTTCATACCGCGTCCGACATGCAATTACTGCTACCAATTGTTTGCTAGATATTGCTCTGTGAAATATTTTTTGAGGTCGCTCTCTACATAGAACTAACCAGTTAAAAAATATATGTACGCCGGGCTAGTTTCACAACAATCCCATTGAGGGCTCTGCACTCGACTCATCATGAAAGCCACGTTAATTACAAGTTTTTGCTTTACTACTCAATTTCAAAACATCACGTCTCCCTATATTGTTTATATTGAAAACTGATCTTTATTTTGTCTAAGCTTAAGGTGTTTTAGCACATTTTTCACATATTTACAGGTTACAGCACACGGGTGGTTGAAAAATAAACGTGAAGCGCTAACTTCGTAACGGTGTCTAGTTTATAGATTTAAATTTGTTAAAGTGAAAGTTCGCGGCCGGCGTGTCGGTAACTCTTCCAGTGTCCCTGTTTGAACAGCGACGGGAAGCAGGTCGACAGTTTTTGAATTTGGTGCACCTGAAATATGTAGTAGAAAATGTCTACTTCTTAACCATATTTTTTACTTATAGGAGATAATATTTTCTTTGGTTACTATTTTAACGGTTTTAGCGGACAAGATCGCGTTTGTCATTATTTTTACTACATGTCTCGACGTTTCGAATACTTTATAAGGTTCGTGGTTTACGGATGACTTATGGGAGATAATTAAAATATTTATACCTACAGTAATATTACACGCAATTCCAGTGTTGTTTTTTTTACCATTAGTTTAGGGCACATGAAAGTATCTCATAATCATAATTATATTTTTAGAGTTACAATATATTTCATTGGATCGATAACCATTTTCTTAATATATAACCTATCTATTTAAAAGTAACTTCGCAAGTTCACATGTACCTACTTATACGAGTACAACCAAGATATAGAAGGTATTTCTACGCAATCGATACTCGGAACACATTTGGACGTCGTATTTATGCAAAAAGGAATACCCACAAAAAAAATTCCCTCTAACTAACACCTAAACTCAAAACAAAAAAGTATTTTTTTACAATGACAAATTAGTGTGGATTGGTTCCTTTTTGCATAAATACGTCCAATCATTATTTGCTCTACTTACTCTACTTAGTCACCTAATCCCAAAGTAGCAAAAAATATGTAATATCATAGAAAGTTCTGAAATTTACATTCAGTTAAATCAAACATATTTTAGTTAGTCAATGCTACCCTAATAATGTACAAATTGATAAACTGCACGGAAGCCCCGGGGACCAAGGCCTCGCATTAGGCTTCACGAATCCGCCCCCGGCTAGGCTTAACTCACCGTACAACAAACTCGGTAAGATAAATCCCCATTGTAAAATCTAGTTTAATCCCTAATGTAGCTTTAAGCCTCTGATAAACAACAAAATACGTAATTCGTATCTCGATACCGATCTTAACAATTTTAGTTTACCATCCGCCCACAGATCCCTTCCCTCTTCACTTCACACTCCATTTACTTCAAAGTTTCTGTTTATGTTAAACTTGAGCATCTTGAGCCCGTCTAAGTAAGTTTATTTGCCATTTCGTGCAAAGAAGAATCCGCTCCAGGGGAGGAAATTACTTACATAAAATTGACAGCTGCTTAGCATAAATCGACTTTAGAAAATTAGGCATGTTTCGATCATTCTTACATATGCGGCTCTCAACGCTTACAGCGGCATAAATTATAATACCAAATTTATATACGAGTACCTACACATTACATCACATAAGTAGCAGCTAAAGTTGAAGACGCATTGATAACTTTCATATTTGTACCTTGTACCCCCACTTAACTAATTTGAATCATTACAATTGTTATAGAAACAAAACGTCTCTACTAAATACTAAACTACTAAGATAATCCTAAAGATGATGGAAACTAACTCGGCTCAACATTCCTGGCGTCTAATAAAACTTCTTAACGCGCTCGTTGTACGTTACTGTTAATTTCAGTGGTGTTAAAATATTTTCTTCCCAGTGTACATTACTCGGGGCGACAATAAAAGAGCTTACTAACTTGGGTGTTAATCAGATTAACTTTTATTAAAGTTGTGTCGTCTCGACGCGAGCGCGGGGTGGATATAATTAATCTGATGTCAACTCTTCATCTTTGTGTCACGGTGGTTCGCTTTATTACAGCACCTATCTAGTGTACTGACTAATTGTAATAATGACAGGCTATGTTCTCGCGTCTGACCTTTATGAAGCTGTTACACTCGTGTCATCTCTGATTTATGATGATTCTTTGATTTCGTCGGGCTTTGTAGCGAGTGTAGCGGTCAAAGAATAGCGGTCAGGTATAATTTTTGATAGAAAATACTGCAAACGGGTTGATTTCAAAAAGAGTTTTCAAATATTTACAGGATAGGTAGAATTCTTTTTAACGTACGGTACGCACACTACGGTATTATTTTCCTGAATGAATCGTCCAATTAAAAAAAAAAACAATGATCGTGAGATTTATTTGTGTTCACAACATTTTAGAGTGCTTAAAAAAAGCACCTTAAATGTAGGTATTGAAAGGGGATTTTTTAAATTATGACTTGGCTATTTTTATATCCACGGTATACAATTTCTTATTATAACTTACACTGTAAACATTTCAAAATGTATCTGAAATCAGCCTACTTACAGTATTTTTTATGAAAGCTTGTACCTGAACTGTGTTTATTTATTTGATTGATATTGTAGTTGGTAGAGGTCTGTGTGACCTTACAAGCTGGAGATCCCGGGTTCATTAGAACCCGAACCTAATGAGGATACTTATTTGTATGTTTTAAATCACAAAATTGTATGTATCTATTTAAAATACTATACATAAATAGAATATTGTCGTCGTAACGTACCCAATTACAAGTATATATAGGGACCTAAAATTTATTTAGTATTGACTCTTTCTTTTTATTTTTTTGTGCTGCATGTGATTTCACGTGCAAAATTCCTAAAAAAGTTTATTTTGTAAACTGGTTCAAAAACAATTCTTGTTTGAAATTCTGCTCAGGTGAACGCGTGAAGTAAACTATAGAAGATCAATATTTTAACAATGGTTGGGTGGGTCGAGCGTTTTGAATTCGACACAATGGCCTTAGTTCTGGTATCACTGCAAAAGTTTGCTTAGGACGTGAACTCATTCACTTCTATCAATCCCTTGCTCCCATTATTTGTTTACTCTTCAACAATCCAAACGACATATCGTAGTTGTGTCTCCGGCATGATTGGAGTCGTAAGTTTGTTATCCTTAAGATCCAATTTTAGATTCTCCCCGAAACATTATGCTTCGCTTGATTTGGGACAGCTAAAAAGCTATTGCAAATTCACGAGAAGACTTTCGATTGGCAAAAGATTCGAGCGGATGATTTGTTTTACTTTTGTTTTCATAGAATTAAGTAATTATTTATGGAGCTAATTATATTTCAGGACTGGTGGTAAATTATAATATCTTAATTTGTATTTCCAGCGTTTGGTTGAAGTGATAGTGGTAATCAAAACTTCAATTAAAATGGGGAATGCCTGTCGCCGACGAGCCGAGGAGGCGCAACGCGAATTAATACGCGGTGCGAATATGTTTTAATTTCAATATCCCGATATCACACCCCGGCAGTGTCGCTTACATCAAACTTCGATTAAATTAAATGACGCGATTTTAATTACTCTTCCATTAAAATTTGTTTGAAGTACATTTATGTCGTAAGCGCTATTTTAATTATAGATGTGAATATTCTGACCATGTTTACAATGGAAACTTAAGTGTAATTGAGATTGAGTAGGTATTTAAATAGGTACCTGCTCTTCTCCGCGATCGAGTGGTGACTCAAGCTGGCCCCGTTTAAATGAAATCTTTAGATTTTTATTCATGTAAAGATTTCATTTAAATGGGGTCAGTGAGCCACCACTCGATCGTGGAGAAGAGCAGGTATTTATATACTTACTTAATCTGATAAGTCTTCATTTTGAATTTTGAATTAAGTTGCCCACTAAAGATGCATCTCATAATATATCTGTATGCCAAACGAAAAGTCTAAAAATGATGTAGCAATGATAGATAGTTCGAATGATAAGTAGCTGTGTAGCTCGCATCAAGTTAATCTTGCCAAAATGTCGAATACTGAATACCTAAGTACCTACTTAAGTTTCAACTGAATTCATTCTGTTTGTCAAGTCTCTTACTGTCATAGGCATTTAATGGGCACATAATAATAACATGCATTTAACTACATTTATTTTAACTCAACAATTATTATATATTTTTTATGAAGTATTGGTTTTTAAAAATTCCCTAGTATCTCATTATTGAAGGAAAGTCCACTTGCCAATTCCACAAGATACAATATTTTCTTAAAAAAAAAATGATGCATTAAACATCACACATAGTGAGTGAGTTTAGTAAAACGTCCCACTTTGCCACTCGTTTGCCATAAAGCCGGTTTGTGAGTTTATTCATATGAAGATACAAGGAAATCTCGTCTTTATGGTAAGCGACAAAGTGGAACGTTTTACTAAAAATTGACACATATTATCTACTCGTATCCAAATAAGCAGCATTTAACCCTTTCGTCCCCTTTTACGATTACCTTACTCTTTATTCTTAAATAAATGAACGGTGAAAAACAGAAGACGGTCTCAATTAAAACACAATTCCGCCGACTTGTCTGCGGTTTATTTTTCCATCCGTATAAATGATCCCGGTAAGAAAGTTCGCTAATACTAACAAACGACGCGCTAAACGCCAACTCTTTGCTCTCTGCTCCATTTGTCTTGCGGCAACTCGACTAAATGCCTACTGACTAAACTGTAAAAGGAAGTCTCAGAATATAAAAATGACAAATAAATTTATATACCTACGTAATACTTAAGCAATTAAATTCATCCTCCACAACCTTGTTGATATCGACCCTGCCTACGAAGATGTCGAAGATAAAGGTCCAGGTTAGATTCCTGGTGAGGGCATTTATCAGTGTTTATTACACTTTGTTTCTTTGGTCATGCTTGTTTTCTATATATTCTTCTTCAAGTGCCCTGCCCAGTCAGAGCGTCGGCGGTCAACATGGCATTCAATTTTCCTCTGGTCCTTTCCGCTCGTATGAGGGTGGCTGCATCCTTCACCTCTGTCCATTATTTTTTATATATGTTAAAATATCTACATTCTACACCAACACAAGCCTTGTACAGAGAATAGGTCGATTTGTGTAAGAATACCTCATGATATTTATTAATAAATTTAATTTCAGAATTATAAATACCTATCATAAGTGTCACGAGTCTCAGCCACATGAAAACTGGTACTTAAAAGTAATCACGCGGCTTGAAATTTCAACGCAAAAGATGAAAATTACTACAAGCTGAAACTACTGCTAATTATTAGAATAAACCTACGGCACAATACTTTCTTTTATTGCGTAGCTGCTATTATTCTCTGGAGTTCGGACTAAATAAACTCTCTTGTCTTATCTTCACAATACAACCCTTTTCTTTTAAAACCTTACGATCGTTTGCGTAAAGCTAATGGATGTTAACGCTGGGAGCAATCATGACTTAATTTTATTATTACGTGCATCCACTTCTATTTGAATATTTTCTAAGCAATATGGAAAATTAATTATATTTTGTTAAAGTGTAGTATTAAGTTGTAGCCTGTCTCGTGTTTGACATGCATTGTGTATAGGTATTGCAGGAGTATATCTAGTACTATATACTCGCATGTACTTATATAATATTCCGTAAACTGCGGTTACTTTGAGCCTTGGGACCACCACTCGATCATAACATTGATAATTTTCTTTTTACTCATCCAAATATAGGTACTTTTTTTTAGTTTGGCAAGAACCGTAGCTGTCTTTATTAGTTGTTTAGTAGTAGGTACGAGTACAGCCGTTAGCATGGCAAATCACGTGTTCATGTTTATGTATAGTTTTTACTATTTGTCGTGTGCAAATTATCCTCTAAACTAACAATACGGGAAGTGACGTAACTAAAAGGGAGGTAAAAGATTCTTAATGGCAATCAACTTGTCAGAAGTGTGTCTAGATATACCTATTCAAAATAATTATTTATATTCTCTTAATCACCTGGATGGGCTAGTCTTGATCACCTGGATGGGCTAACATTGATCAGAAACTTACGTAAAGTTGGCTATGCTATTCATTAGACTGTTTATTTTATAAGAAGTGACATCTCTCAACAATGTTTGTTTCTTGTTTTTAATACAGTTGAGTTTTGAAGCTATTTCATTATTTATCGGGGTTACTTTGATCCAAATAAACCCAAAAAGTCATGAAATTGTTACACACAACTTATGATTACTGCAAACCGATTTCTTTCTTTCCTTAGGATAAAATATTCCTGTAAGATACAACAAGTTAATGTTACCATTTTATTTTAAGATTTTTTAATAATTTAAGCTTTAAAAGTGTAATGAGAACTGTAACCCCAATTTACAGATCTCATTGTTTTAAAATATAGAGATACATTCGATACTGAATACTTACTTAAATGATGTACTGACAATGATGTTAATCAGAAACAAGTAACAAAATTCTATCATCTAAACAAGCTAACAAGAAGCCCTCGACAAAATCATGTGAAATGTTTCCAAAAGCAACCTAATTTAGGAGCGAAATAGCCGAGCTTTATTGGGTTTAGCACAAACACTCCGACGACTAGTTGTTTACTCAGTGGAACCATAGTAAAGGCATCGAGGCATTAGGCGGAGGCATTCGGCAAACCAATAGACATTACATTATCGTGCCATTACAGAGAAGGCGTGGATTTGTTCATTTCCTCGTTGATGAATTAATAAAAATTCCGTGAATTGCTGGGATTCAGTTGTTTTTAATCTCATGTATCTACCGGGTTCAATTTCGAGTTAAACTTTTTTACTGTGTTGAAAATATGTTTTATGAAATAACTGAATTGAGAATAGCTTCCGGCAAGTATGTGCCAACTCTGTCAGATTTTAAACTACCATGTTTGGTTGGAGATTATAATGTTCAACAAAAAAGCGTTGTATATGTGTATGAAAATATTCATAATAATAAACACCTCATCTGACAGGGTTGGTAGCATTGTCATTTAGCTAATCCATATGAAATAAATGTAATGAAACGAATACTGCGATACATGATGCATTAAACACCTACCGTTCGACAAATAACGTCTAATGAAGGACTAGGATGCGTAGCCAAGTTGCCAGTCGCTAGCGCTTAGTAGCGTATCGTAGTTTTCCCTCTCTGTTACTCTTTCATATTAGTGCGACAAAGACAGTTAGCTGCCTTTCGCTTATGACTGACGCTGAAGCGCTAGCGATTGGCAACTTGTCTAAGCACCTAGGTATGTTTGTCTACAACAGTTTAAGATAATTTCGTTCACACTCCATCTGTCACTTTCATACGTACTTATTGTCGCTATACTTCCTCGGCGATAATATACAAATTATAATTATACTGTTCTTCTTGTTTCAGATTTGATTGCATCAACTTAAAATCTGCAGCATTCAGGTAAGCTTTTCAAATATTTGTGTTGTAATTAATGTAGTTATATAAACTTACTGATACACAAATATTACAAACAACAAACATACCTATCTGAAAAATATCCAATAACAAAACTGTTATAAATACTTTGGGATCTAATACTGACGTGTCCTAAGCTTAGCTCGGTTTAAAAATTGCGAATGATATTTAATAAAGCGAGCATATTCGAGTTCGTAACATTTATGTTACGATATGGCCTTAAATACAAATGGAGAATTTTTAATGAACAAAATTCTACGCTTAAATTTATTTTGAATAGCAAAACTTAAAAGTTTCTGTGTGGGATCGCCAATTATCACAAAAGTGGCCTTGTGGTAGGACCATCACGAGCTATCATTAAAACGAGTCAAATTGCGTCCAGCTTTGGCCTGTACACTGCGCAACCAATACACGATAAAAAAATATATTTAAAATCGTTTCGTATCCAGTCCATTCAGGCTCACTTCAGAGAACATCAATTATTTCAAATCCAGGCGCAGCCAGGCATAGTTTGTTTGTTGCAATACGAGATCGGACTGAAATCAAACGTTGCTTTGAATTTGTAAGTTATTGTATCCGAACAAAGGTTACGTGCAACTTGTTCGAACAAATAAGATTGTTATTTATTTCCGAGCCGTACTCTTAAAGGATTTATTTTCCTGGCAACATCCAGGTGGAACCGTTAAAACATAATGAAGAGGATTTGTTACTGTTATTAAGTCGGACTTTGATGAAAACCTTGCCAATAAATTAATCAAGATCTCGAAAACATTTGATTCGAAAATGCGATTAATCGATAGGTATAATTAAAAACAGTCAGGGCCTTATGATGGTCCCGTTTTACCATTTATGTTACGCGTCACTTTTGCACTCGTGTACCTACTTGTTAGAACGTGACAGCAATTCTGATAAAGGATAAACACGGGAGCATCATAAGCCTACGGAGGCATTGCGTTGAGAGCATAAGTATGAATATATTCTACATTATTTTCAATTAATTCATTATTGCATGTTGATTATCAAATATTGAAAAATGTGTGTAATCATGTTATGTCACTACTTATTGCCTATATAAATGTACGTGGTAGGTACCTATCCTTAGTTAAAAAATATTAGATTTTCTATTTATGAGAAAAAAACAATTACTGTTAACTGAGGATGCCGTCAAGAAAGCTAGGCACATCAGATAAATGGCGGGCATTACATAATATTTTATAATAGCCATGAACATACATAAATAATGGTAAGCATTTACGTAGACTAGCTTTTATAAAATTAGGACACACGTTCTAGCACCTAACTACCATTACCTTATAACTTTCTGCAGCGTACACATAAAGCAGAGTACAAAGTTTGCTATGGTCAAACTTACCCGCAAGGATGCACATGGCGACACTAAAACCCACTTTACCTCTATGTAACTTAGTCACTAAAACAAGTTAATGACCAGTTACTACAACAAATAATTTACATAGCAAACTGTGCTAGCAAATAAGGTTGTAGGCACGATACACCTAATAATAAGAAACCTTCCTTTAGTTTCTTAGTAGGTAGTCTAATCTTCGTTCGTCACCTTCAGTCAGTAATAAAAAATACGACTCATTTTATTGATATAGTTTTGCTAGGGTTTTAGTCACCTGAGGCACAGGCAGACAGAATCATACCCAAATGTTATACGTATTGATTTTAAAAAAGGAATGCTTATAGCGATTTGTTCCTGTTACTACTGCCAAAGTTTATTTGACCGACTATATTTCGTTTCTTATTCCTCAAGTTTGATAATCGTAAAAGTACATACCGAACAGAATTTAAAGTCCACCCATCCTTAGTTTGCTTATCTAGTAAACAATTTATTAAAATTATCAAACCTAAGAGTGCACATTTTCTAAATTTTGACTAAAATACGAACCCGTGTACTGACCATTTGTCCGGATTAGAATTAAAAAAAAAAATAAAACAAATATGGCTGACTTTCTACAGCATTTGACGTCTTTGACACATATCGTGAAACACGTTTGCAGATATATTTTTACGTTAATGTAGATATATAATTTTTACGTTAATAAATATCAGAAATGTTGACTAAAAATGTGTGTGAATTTAAGGTTGGTAATAAAATCAAGATTGTATTCTAAAAGTGCGTGATTATAGAATAATGCAACTTTTTAGGTTTGTTTACTTTTTTGTTTTCTACTGATGTACGTACCTATAGGCAAACATGGCAATTTCATACCACAAAAAAGAATTTGGAACATATTGTGAAAACACAAATCAAATTATTTATTAACTAAATATTTTGATTTGTACTTTTTATCTAATATTTATAAAGAATTTGGAGTTGAGAAAATTGTTTACTAAATAAGATAATAATAACAATTAAATACACTAACTATTATAGCATAGGCAATTCGTATTTTGATATATCAGTTTTTCTAAACTTTGTGTTTTATGAATTCCCAACTAGTTATCAAAATCCTGCCAAAGATAGGTACAGTGGTGGTTAAAAAACATTGTAAACATATTCGTATCCAAAATAAAGAAATGTGAAAACGTTGTTGTAAAATTCACCTCTCGACATTTCCAATAGGCAACCGCCAGCTGTTTAATTGGCATAAAAATAACGATGTCGGTTAATGGAATTTGTGTAACTTAATTGAAATACATGGCCCGAATTACTGCAATAATCTCCTTTGATACTCATTTAAACCTTAATTAGGCGTAAGCATGGTTTTTGCGTTTTCGGTACAAAGCCACCATTGTAGCAAATGAAGGACTTTTATTTATTTATTACAGAAAAAATATATCACAACATTGTATAAGAAACATGTATTGTGGCATATACTTTAATACATCTTTAAGCAAGTACTTTTTTCGCATGCACGTATTCAAATATCAACTTCAATGTGTAATTGTTACGGTAATTAAAGTAAGGTCAGATCAAATATTTTTAGAAATTTGGTCTAAGTATTGCGGGTAGCAGTTATAGCCTTTCCTTACTTTTTTTATTATTTATCCTACATCATCGATCGAACCATTGAAATCCTTAATCCTATTGAATTGACTGAGATAGCGATCTTCTTCATAATTTGATTGTTAATTAGGTAAATGGATAAAATCAATAAATAGGCGTTTCGCGTAATGAGAGACTATATAATTCTAAATAAAACTGGATACTGAGATTAGATACACGGTGTATTGGTACACTGCCATTTAATAGGGCTATAAGAAAATTAGGTGTCTCAAGAAAAGCTTTTTACCTATACGGGTCACAATTGACACATGTTACCTAGGGCCAAAATCTGTTTTTGTTGAACTGATTCCGAGTGGAATCGAAACTTAAAAAGCACCCTCATGTTCTAAAATTATGAGTACCTACACTCAAACTTCTCTAGGTATATCCAAATACGTTAATATGTCAAGTCTTAATAAGTTTTAACTTATTCGATGTGATTTTATAGACAACAAAGGGCCCATCCGACTGTCGTTTCTTTTAATTAAAGATTCCTGCACCCGGCTGATTAACAAAGTAAGTGATAGTTGAACTTCCGGACGAAAGGAGTATTTAGTCGGTTTACATTCAGACTATGCTTACTTAGTTTTTTGCTCCAGGATCTTGAAGCTTATTTTGAATGGAATAAGATAGTTTATTGCAACAATGTTATTGAGAAAGATAATAGAAGCTTCAGAGAAGTAGTATAGTTATTGTTCTAGAAACTTAAGCGAGATTTCCCTTGGCTCTAAGATTTATAATCGCCACAATATCTCATTAATATCCTTCGTCTATTTTCCGATAAAAGTAGAAAAGTTTAACACTGAATTAATGTTTCCACATTAGAGAGATATGGCCGTAGAGAAGAACATGTAAAAGAGAAAGATTGTTTAAGAATGTGGATATATAGATCGTACAAATAAAACTTACTTGATGTTAATAGAACTGAAAAGATCTAAACAGACATACCTACACAAATTTTCAATGAGCTCTTTATTAGACTGATGTCTTACTATTATTACAAAACAGTTGGAAAAAGTGTAGAAAGTATTTCTTAGTCTTATACTGCCTTTATTACAAATGAAAGCATGGGCATAAATTACTAGTACCGCGTCAAACACTCTGACACTTAGTAAGTTCAAACCAAATTACACTTGGTAAGTTTAAACCAAATTACCTAATAGTTTAATTATACAACAAAAATAGAAAAATGATCAATGTTACGTTAGAGTTAAATAAAAATAATTAAACGTAGTTTTCCTTAAGCTAGCAATAAGCAAGTAATTGACACTAACTTTTAACAAAGGATTTCATTTCCTTTCTTAATGAGTTTGAATAGTTTTATTGTATGTCTCGGCAAACTGCCCTTTGAGATTTTAATGCTTTATGAATTTTATTATCATCGCTCTCATGTTTTACGTATATTTGATTTAGTAAAGGCGTAATATTTTTTTCTGTTCCGTTTACTTGTACTTTGATTAAACGGTTCGCATACTTAATTACTTATGTATCTTGTGTCACCTAAGCACATGCAAACATAATCCCATGCAATTCCAATCAATGGCAGAAATACGTTTTTTAATGAAAATAAATTCTGGTTTTTGCCTTATACCGGACATTTATCTTCAAGGCAATATTCAAACATTCAGTGTGGTAAACAGAAATAAACGTTATCAAATAGAAGTTCACACCAACCAACATGGCTGTAGATGAAATGGTGCATTTAGCAATAATGTGTTTGTATAAATAAGACATTTATTTGATTGATGTGTCAACAATAACGTAAGCACCTACCATATAAGTTTTGGGCACAACTACGGAATGAAACAGATTGTTTATCCAAATATTTTACCTATATCTGCAGCTGTACGATATTTGACTACTTACATAATAAACTACAAGTTCCAGTCGCGTTTACAATATAACATGCTACGGAATTAGGCGTGGGGCATCAGTCGCCGGAAAATGCGGCAAATCCTCGCGGACTTCCGTCCCTACCTGCGAGCGAAACCGCCGCCGCCAAACTACCGCTAATTAGTTAGGTATTTTCACGCGAAAACTTCAATTAATTCCGTCAAAGCGCCCACTGGCAGTTCCGTTGCCTTTTTGTTCGCAAGAAAAGTCAAAGGCGCCGCAAAAATCGGAATGGAGTAATGAAATTTCCGTTGGCGAGCCGTTTCAACTCCGCGGCTTCTTATCCGTTCCGTTCAGGTGAGCTGTAATGATACGTTGAACGATTTAACGTCCATCTCTGTGGACCGTCTTTGATTGGATCGGTTGTTATTTGACCTAGAAATGTACCAATTAGATGTGTAAGCGTCCTCTGGCTCTCGTTGGGTTTCATTTGATAAAGAAAGAAGAACAAAGTCGTATGCACTGGCCGCCGGTCATAAAAAATCACGCCGCCGAAATCCTCCGGAGAGGTCGCGAGGCGTGAACTCGTCGGGGCGTAGCATCCGCGGACGCTTGGGATAATCTCATTGAAAGATTTGATTTTCCGCCAAATTAGATGAAAGTAATGAAATACTCCCTCGAGATTTTGTCAGCGCCACGACGAATGGACGTTCACGAGGGGCATGAATTTAACCTAACGTCTTACACAATGTCAAGAAATGTTATATCATATTTCATAAAATATAGTCAGAGTACAGAAATATTTTTATTTTATGTTATGATTAAATAGTAGAATATTCAAAAAGCTCTGAATTCGAATACTAAGGTAGTTATTTATTCAAGTATAATGCGTCCTTAGGTAGAGATTAAATAAGATAACTATATATTAACATGGCTATAGAGCTTAAAAAAACTAAAACCAAATAGTCAAGCATCGTCCAACTTTTACAATTTATTAGTACCTAAAGTGCAGTATGTTATGAAGAGAGGGCGCGTCCGTCCCCCGCGGGGTATATTCCGTACCTCTTATTCAATTTGCGAGCGAATCAGTTCCGCCAACCCGATTATCTTTCACGACCGGATTTATATGCTTACAAGAGTTTTTTACGAGATATAGATACGTAGTCAACTTTATAAAAGCTCTCGCGTCTCAGTAGGCGTCTGATTGACTTTTGAATTTGATTCTGATCATTTCTGTTAATGACTGACGTCGTTAGTAGCGCACCGGTATTACGAATATTTGCTCTAGAACTTTTTCTATTTCATACACATTTTACCGCCATATAAACGATAAATTATGGTAAATCAGATACATTTCGGTTCGTAAACGTTTATTCCACCGCTTCCAAACACTGTCGAAAATAGTCCTAGTACCGATCTTCCTTTTTCAATGTCCGTATTTCCCTCTAACTAGGTGCTTCAGATACTCGCTGAAAATATGAAGTATAAAATACCTCGTTATGCCAGTTAAAAAGCAAACACGTCGACGGCCAGATCGATGTTGAAACGTTTCTTTTCAGTGAAACATTACTGCAGTGCTAGTCGCTATGTAGATCCTCTTTATTGGCTCATTGCACTGCAGAGGCGGAGGCCGTGAGAAAGCAACTAGTAAGTTGCTGTAATGGGGAACTTGGCACATGTACGGAGCAGCGAGCAAGAGGCCACTCGGCTCCGTAAACATTTGCCCAATAATTGCGAGTCCTCAGTTACGCTACTAGAATAAATATTCCCGCTCCCCGTGGGGAATGCACGACCGGATGCCTTTAACACAAAGCATTTCTTTATTGGGCGAAAATCATGACTTATTGTTCTATTAACAAATAACTTGGGCGCCTCAGTTTTTTATTCAGATGCGGGATTATGCGAAATTAGCGTTGGACCTTTCCTTATTTATGTACTCTAGAAAAATATTGTACAGTCTGTTATTTAATGTTGACTTCGAAGTGTATGTTGTTCTTTGTTTTGCTCTCATTACTGTTTAATTACTCTCTCATCTCAGTTTAACGGCAATTAGTAACATAAATACTGTATGAAATTACAGTCTACTTCGGCAACAAACTGACGAAAGCGAATTAATTCCCTATCTTAGATCTAAACAAGCCACTTTGAGAAATCTAGAATCACCGGTTGTTATCAAGTTAAGGTATCCGGTTAGCAATAACTTTGGCACAATACCTGTGGAAGTTTTAGTGTTCTCAACTAGATAGGTATTTAGTCGTCTAACATTTCTTACATTGTTGTGATGTCTTCGCTTATATTAAGAACAAGTTAAAATTAAAAAAGTACGAACAAAATATTATTAGAGTATACATTTCAAATAAAGGCTTTTTTTAATCAAAAACAGATTTAACGAAAGTAATTTCACTGAAACTCGAGAAACATGAGATGGCTGACTCGTTATTTTTGAGGGTTAATCATCTTTATCGACTACCTACCTAAATTCCATAAATTTCCGAAGCTTTTCCGCAGGCGGAAGTAAAAAAGTTTTGAATACCAACATTTATATTTCGTTTCCAAGTTTTAAATTTTGTTTCCTTATGGCTTTGTTACGTAAACTGGGCTAAGCAAATATTTAAGCTCTTAAGGATATTAATAGCAAATAAAAATCGCAGAAAACGCATTTAATCTATTTTTGTTGACCAAAATGAAAAAGATAAGAGCTTCGTATTAATGCCAAAGTAAAAATTGCTTCATTACTCTTTTAAGGTAAAATTTGATAAGCGCTTTTATGCGGCAAAGTGGGTAATAAACAATAAATCTGAATCGTCAAGCACTTCGTACATAAAAGAGAAAGTTGCTGCATGGTCCGCTTAGCCGGAATTCAAAATTAAATTAGCATTTAGTAGGTATCAGATCGAGTTGGACCCTCACGGGTCCGATCGCCCCACCTTCATGTTTATTTATCAGGTCCTTGAAAGGATACGGTTAATAATATGAGCTGGGCTTAAAGAATTTGCATTACTAATTTGTTGTTAAGCCTTTCAGTAAAACGTTTAAGTATCAATGGGTTGTAATGAACGCTACAAATTCAGTTAGAAGATGTTCCAACTTCAATTTATACTACCTAATACAAATCCTCGGTATTAGGTTTCGTTCGACCCTTTTCCTACATTATAATATTATTAGGTAACAGCTCAAAATCCTAACTTACATTTAAAAATAAATTATAATAACATGTAATACACAATAATATTAACATGTTATATTAGAACATACTCACAAAAAAATTAAAAAGTACGCATTATAAAATTATCTCCTTTATTACTCCTACTTCTTCCTTTTTCACATAACCCGTACCAACTCGTATATAGACACAAGCAAGTGACACTCAGATATGAACGGCTTAAATTTTGCCATTCGTATGATACAATGAAACTGCGGTAGATTACAATCATTCGTGTCTACAAGCCATCATATTGTCAGGGCGTAATGCCCACGTCTGCGATACAACAACATTTATCTGAGCGCCGTCCTCTTCGCACGTGACAGTGACAAGTGCTTCCGTGAGCGTCGACCGTTATGCCTAACAATGGCTACCCTACATCTGTTCTGCCCACTATCGCATTACAAGTCTTTCTATGCGATTTGTAAAGGTTTCCTCCCTACTGCGATAACGTATCGCGTTGACGTTTTCAATAGGTGATAACTAGTTCACAGCCCACGAGAATCCTTGTCACGAAACAAAAGAAAACTACTGATGGAAATGTCTCTTGGGCCACGATACGCCATTCATTGACAACTTGTGACGTTAAATTTAACAAAACAACAGCTACTAATGCGCAGAAATTCATTCGTCATACAGATCATTCGTTATTCACGAAAACTAACGAAGTGTCAAGTTAAGGATCCCAAATCAGATATTATTTATTTTATTTAATACATTTTCCTACACATGAACGTATTGACCACAAACAAGCACAGCACCAACACAAACTTTAGTTATTTTGACAGTTTATAATTGTCACTCGGATACACCTAAGTGGGTTGAATTCAAACTGTTTCTACACTAATGGAATTCGTTTCGAAAAATGTAAAACAAATATGTTTCAAACATTATAATGCTACCCTATTAGCTGATGCATATTTGATAGACGTATAACTTGTTTTCATTTCAAAAAGTTCTAGCTACCTTAAATAAAAAACTTTTCATTGTCAAATAATTTCAGTGTTTTGGAGACAAACTTTCTCATCGCACAAAGCCAGCAAGTTCATAATTATTTGTCGCTCAACCGCAACTTTAATGCAACGCGATGCAACTTTAATAGAAACAAAACTAAATTAGCAAAACACGCTTGACCTGCGATTGAACAACTTCATTTACGACAAACTTATGCTTACTCTTGAACTTTATAATTAAGATAGTTTACATGTTGTTTATTTTATGCAACTTTCAAATCTGAAGTTTGAAAGATAAACATTGCAACATTATTTGTTAAATACACAAGGATAAAATCACTTATGTGCATTGTTCACATTCAAGCGATAAAGTTGATAGATTAAAGATAAAGAGCCTAATACTCGTAAAGACGAATCATTGATGATTAAAGCCAATTGGACCCGGACCTGGAAATTGGACATACCCAGGATGTCCTTAATCTCTACCAGATGCACCAGTGGATGGGCAGTAGCATCCTTATAATTGCGGTGTAGCATACTGCGATCGCCAACCCGCCTGCTAGGCGTAGCGGTTATTAGATATACCGACCAAATAATGGTATACAGGCGTTTGTCCAGCAGCAGACGTGATCTGGTTGAAATCATAACGAAAATTCCTTTAGATTATGATGACATTGGAGAAAAATAACCCAAACGTGCTCAACTTCTATCTGCTTGCATTTCAAACAAAAAGAAACTGAAGCTTATCATAGCAAAATGTATCAAAAGTTAGTCATAATAGTTTTGCTGAACATAGCGTGGTAGTTTAGTGCAGTAATTAATTATTAGAGGGAACCTAGTTATCGGTGCCAAAATGAAAGCTCGTCGATAGCTCGAGCTGTCCAGCTTGCTCCGAAGTTACCTGCTGGCCAAACCGCTGACTCTGTCAAACTCCTGAAAATTAGTTTCTGAATTCTGATGAAAAGTTTAATTGGTTCCTCAAAGCCAATATGTGGCTGTTTCTGATAGTTCAATCGAAAAGTTCATGTGACTACGAGTTAGGGAAGATTGTTTAACTTTTGTAATGAAGTAACCTGTGACAATATGTGGTGCCCGGAAAATGACATTCTGCTTCAAAATTCGTATATGGTAGCAAACGAAGTCTCTTGAGAATTTATCAAATGAAAGTTAACTGCTTGTTTAAGCAAAATTGAAATTGTTAACTTTTAGAACTTTGAGACTTGGTACGAATTGTTTGTGAGCTTAAATTGTATTGTTCGGGAATATCCCTTTACATTGTCTGAGAGTTACTCGTAAATACATAAATAAAGAAATACATTTATTTCAGAAAATTTAAGTAAATTCTGAGCTTTCGTAACTCACGTTTTTTAGGGACACAAGATAAGACAACGAAAAGAATTTTGACCCATGTATTACCTACTTTTCCTGTTGAGCGTGACGTCTTGATTGTGACAGCCATCTGCCTGCGACTAAATCCCGAATTAATTTAGAATAAAACGAGGATATCTGTAAAAAAACAAACAACATATGTATCGTCTATTATGTCAGCGCCAGTGGCATAATTGGAAATGACCCTAACTACGAAGCTGGAGGTTCTGGGCTTAAATACTAGCGAGGGCATTTTATTCGTGTGCTTATCACAAATATTTGTTCCTTGGCATTAGTTGTAGAGAGAATTAGAAGAAAGCTGAGTATGTGGGTACAATCCTCACCTCGGACGTTGGTGAACTTGGTATTTTTTCTATGGTATAATACACGGTGGAATTTAATCGGTGAACAGGAACCCATTTTTCTAATTCAGTAATCGATGGCGGTCACGTTTATGTAGTACTTAAGTGGAACCAAGTTTTTTTTTTAGCATAACAAATTTTTATGTTGAAATTAAACTTTAATTAAAATTTATTGTCACCCTACTAATGGTTTAGTCTGAAAAGTTTAATACCTCTTTTCAAACTATCAGCCATGCATCGCTCTTATTTTACATAGGAATAGAGTCTATCGCAAAAATTAAAGCATGTGAGTGGTTATTGCTCATTTATGTTTTAAGTTTCTATGGCTGATAGTTTGAAAAGAGGTATTAAACTTTAATTTCAATAAATTTTAATTTCAACATAAAAAAAATTTATGCTAAAAAAAAACTTGGTTCCACTTAAGTACTACATAAACGTGACCGCCATCGATTACTGAATTAGAAAAATGGGTTCCTGTTCACCGATTAAATTCCACCGTGTATATGACATCTAATACTACTTAAAACACAAATCAATATATATTTAGTAAAACAACTAATTTGATTTCACAAAAACTTGTGTAACCCAATTAAATATATATTATTTCAGAATGATATCGATTTCTAAAAGTGGTGTTAGGTAATTTGAATACTTGGACTTATGTAGTCCAAGCATTCAAATTACCTAACAACAAACAACAAAATATATGTTTTTGGATATTTTCCTAAATTTTAAAAATCCTAGTATAATTGAAGTATTGGTTAATTCCAAAATGTGTGTTACTGTTTATTCAAGCACAATTCTGGAAACTATTTATGAACCATTACAGTAATGTGTAGAATGCCAATGCGAGGATCCGGTTGCCTGACTCCAAAGCCTCTGAATGTTTGCAGAAACGTTATACTAATGGGTGGGTAAATTTCAGTGTTTACGCCAATCTACTCAACGATGGGATATCCTACTAATTACTTTAATCCACCTAATACACACATACCGAATATTTC
Organism: Thaumatotibia leucotreta; assembly: GCA_025490895.1. Classification (NCBI taxonomy): domain Eukaryota; kingdom Metazoa; phylum Arthropoda; class Insecta; order Lepidoptera; family Tortricidae; genus Thaumatotibia; species Thaumatotibia leucotreta. The sequence goes on along the minus strand of JALPQI010007760.1, from coordinate 8,385 downwards.
AAACCTCCAAAATTCAGTGACATTTCTCTAAAAATTGGTTTATCAAATGAAACCAGATTTTTCTCTACTTATAACTTGAAAAAGTAAGAATGTAACTAAGTTAACTTGCTATATGTACTTATACAGTAATAAAGTGTCGAAACAAATTAATTTGGTTTTTGAATCTTAAGCGTAATTAACACCTTACCAGATTGAGGTCATTAATATAGATGAACTAAGCAAGTAAGCAAAGTACCTAGTTTGACTAACTATTTTTCTCACGAGGTAATTTACGCTGCCGCAATTTTATCGGTGCAAATAAAACATCTACGCAAGCTAAAATGTAATGCAAAATAAACAAATTAATTTATCGCCGAACATTACCAATGCAAATTGACGAATAAGCCATCATTGTATCAAAAACCAGCGATCATAACCGTAAAATAAATAAAAGCGGATCCCTGCTTTTACCAGCTTTCATTCAGACATTCGAAAAGGATTTACGAAACTAATAAGCGCTAGGTTTAAAAGGCAAGTAATCCTACTCACGTATACTCTTATTGCACAATAAAATATTAATAGAAGCAGTGGTGGCAATGAGTAACGAGGTAGAATACAAACTTTGGCCGGGATCGCGGAACAATTCTTGTGGTCCATACGTTCGTGCTCGAATATTGCTGCTATTAATCAGATTCCGTGGGGCCCGGCCCGGGAAGAATGGCACCGCGAACAATAATACCCCTATAACTTTATGCCCATAGTAATTAGTATATTTTATCAGCAAAAGGTAACAAAAAATTAAAATCACTTACATGTTGGAGGTGATTATGAAAGAGAAGTAGATATACTACATTTAGAAAGTTAACGTTACCTACACTTAATTCTTATTTTTTGAAAGCTCGACACAGGGGCTACTTCACAATCTAGTACCTCTCAAAAATGTTAAGTTCTGGAAAACTAAGAGTTTTTTTAACATGGTCAAGATATACCTCTCAAAGTATCTCAATAAATCACAATTATCTAAGCTACAATAGACAACCTCAATTCGATTAGGTACTAGGTACCTACATTATATATTTTAATTGAATTATTAAAAATAAAATAATTTATTGCCTCATAAATTGCTGTAAACACCACGGTTTATGGCATTTTTAATCCATTGTTTGGATTAAGCGTTTCTGAAACAGGGGTTATTGTAAGCGATCTGTACAATATACACTCCGCCGTTATTTATTTAGCGTTCCCGCGGGAGACAGTTTGATCAAACAGGGTCGCGGCCGATGAAGGCTTTACTTATCAATTTGCATAATTTAATAATTTATTGGTCCTGGTAAGTAATATAATATAATATTATACATCCAGGACATAAAATATTATTTTATATTTATTTATTTGCTAATACACACAGATTACAATACAGGTCATGCTAGTGCGGTACAAATTCATGAGTGCATGTTACGCCACAACTAGGCATGCAATAGTACATTAAGACACAAGTGCGAAAAACATGAAATGATAGGAAGTGTTTTCAATCGACACGAGTTACGAATTTCGTTTCTTGCACGTGTCTCGTACGACGTTTTTTAGTGCAGATGGCCCTCAGAAAGTTTTGGACCTGACGTAAAATGACACACTTTTCGCACTAGAGCCCAAAAAAGGCACCATCTGCACTAAAAAATATATTTTTTATACTAAAGTTATTCTTAGCCTCATTAAACTTCCTAAAGGAATACATACATACGTTAAAACATATTATGTTATACACGGTGGGCCCGAGGAACCCGACCAACTTTAACTACCGATTCTAAAGCCTATTTGGAGCATATAATATGCATGACCTGCAGTCCAATTACGCATAATTTTCGAGATATTCATTATTTTAATCAAAACTGAAATTCTAAAAACTCCAGTCTAACGCACCCTAAGAACATCACGTACATAGTTAGTTTAAAAAAATATAGCGACTCAACAAGCACTATTTTCAGTATTTCTGGCCAGTAAGTACCTATCGAAGAGTTTGTCATCCAAATAAAAAAGGTTTCTTTCGTCACTATGAATATTTATTTTAATTGTAATGAGCAATGGGGAGCTTGAAGTTTGAGTGTAGTTACCTTTTCTCATTCCTAGGCGTACTTTAACATTATACCTTTATCCTTCATTTATCAGAAATAATACTCTTCACTTATCAATAGAATACACTTTAGTTTATCGTGCTCAATCACAAGAGTGCAAACTATTTACGCTAATACTCGTAACTGGCCCATTAGTTTGAAATTAATGTGACTGATATGTCAACGTCAAAAAGTCGGTCAAAAAGATTGCTGATTATAACGCAAAATCACATTGCAAATAAAGTGTTACTTCTGTTTAAATAAATAATCACTATGCCACCGCGTTATTCTTCGCGCGAATTAGCAGATATCCATTTTATTTACGGATTTTGTGACGGCAACTCCCATGAAGCAGTTGTTGAGTTTATGACGGTATCCAACTCGTCGTGTGCCGCACCACGCTACGTTTGTGGATGTACGATTTTCTGAACTAGGACTTGGAAAAAATCGTTATGAAAGAGTGATCAATCTGGATTTACATACGGAGAACCGGATAATGAACATGATCACGGAAGATCCGACGTTGTCATCGAGAGCCGTTGCTCGGATTGTAGGAGTTAATTACAGAGTCGTATTAAAATTATGGAAAAGGTACGGTCTTCACCCTTTTCACTATCGAAAAGTACAAGGGTTGTTAAACAACGATGGGCTTGCTAGAATCGCATATTGTTAAAGAATGAATCAGAAATTCGTAGAAGATCCCGGATTTCTCAACAAGATATTGTGGTCTGAAGAATCTTTATTCACAAGAGAAGGAGTATTCAATTCTCACAACCTCCACATGTGGCTTCCAGAAAATCCTCATGCAAAGCGAGAAAATGCCTTCCAACATAAATAGGGTTCTCATTTTGAAAATTTGATTAATTAATAAAAGTTCGTTGTTTGCATTGGGTTTCTTTTCTTTTGCTAGTATAACTAACTAATTTCAAATAAAAAATATCATAAAACAATGTGAAAGTACTAAATATGGTTTCACTAGCATAATCGCTTTTACTTTGGTTACGAATTTACGATATGGAAATTTATTTAGATAGAATTAATTATTTTAACCTTTGGCCGTGGCCGTGTGGTGACGGCAGTAAGAATACATTTGTCACCACCCCAACTCCTCCTGCGGGTGTCGTAAGAGTCGACTAAGGGATTGAAGTGTCACTGACCATTACTTGATAGAAAAACGATGATGGGCAGCAGCGTGATCATAGTGGACACATTACTGCGATCGCCAATCCGCTTGCCAGGCGTGGCGATTATGGGCATTTACCTCCTAATGCGTCTATACGCATAGGTAATAGGAGAGGACTACGTCCAGCAGTGGACTATCATAGGCTGATGATGATGATTTTTACCTTTTATGTACCTAAATGATTGGCATTATGAACTCAATAAATTGAGATGTTTCGGTCGATTCACTTAAACACGAACATGCTTGACCTACCCATAAGACTTTTGTTGTCATGTCACAATGACATGACATGACACATACCGTCACGCCGCTCGCCGTATATCGTTTTATGTCGGAATGATTCGTAAAGTGTCGGTTTTCGCCAAAGGAGAAGAATATCTTTCTCTCAGTCACTCAACTAAAGATTTGTTTACAAGGAAGTGCTAAATTTAATTGATTTACTTTATTCTAAAAAACAAAATTTTAAGGACACTTAATTAGACCTATGTTGATATAACATTAATTACTCGTAATATCTTCAGGAATACCCTGTTTGAATCTGTCGGGTTCCTCGGGCCCACCGTGTATAAGCCACACATAGCGCAATTCATTTAAATACTAAAAATTCGCTCATGTTACTCTAGAGATTAATAACATAGAATAAAGATGAAAAGTGAATGAGTTAAATGTATTTGTAAATTCAAAGAGACATTTTTTTTCTTTTGTATAATTTACCCACTACTACTTTTTGGAGTTGAATCCAGGATACTACCAACTAGGCTACGGAGGCCGCCATAGTAAGATAGTTACAACTTTACTGTATCTGTAGTAGTACCTAAGGGCGATGTTTTAATTTCGAGTACTCGTAATCCTGTAAGCTGTAAAAGTTTTTGAATACGATTTATTTACTCATGGTCATAACTTCGTTGAAATCACAAACGTTGATAGTCTTCAAATTATCTTTGTAATAAATAATGAGGCCCCCGTTGAAACGCACTGAAAATAAGCTGAGCAGCGTATAAAAAGCCTTATTCTTCTGCCGCCAAGTGTCCTACCCAAAGTACTTACATTTTTTTTAATCCAATGTCAATTAGACAAATTTCCAATTTGATTTGCCAAAATTTTACATAATGTAGACACGAGGCTATGAAAAGTTATTAAACTTGTACACAATTGTTCACCACTGGATTAAGGAGAAAGACACTTATAAACTCAACTGTAATTATGTACACTTGACTGCTATCCATCCAGTGTTCCCGTGGGATGAGACACTCATCAAACAGGGCCGCGGCCGACCGACGAAGGCTTATTTATCAATTTGCATTTATAAGTAATTTATTGATCGTGAATTCTTAATAATTTATGTACAAAAAACAGTTCCACTGACACAAGGGATCTCTTGTTTTTAGATGATTCCGCTCAATTTTTTAGCAAAGAAAATGTAGTATGTACCTATGTATAGTTATACATACATACATACATTTTCTATTTTTCAAAAAAATTGTCTAAAAAGTAGTTACCTATAAGACATTTTTTTGTAGAAGAATAAGTAGTTAAAAGCATCATACGTACCAAGGTGGCTAATTAATTGAACGAAGCCAAAGGATATTGGATTTTGAGAACGTCATCAACATTAATAGTGTTTCCATATTGGATGTCATTTCTGTCATATACTTATCGTTATAAAGCATAAAATATTTTAAAATAAAAATAAAACCGCCTTCAAAAATTCGCCCGAACTAAAAAGTAAAAAATAATTTTATTTCCTACTTCTTAGGATTTCCTACCCAAACCTTTAAACCTAGGTATCCTACAGGTATCCTACAGATTTCTTAGAAGTCGGTGCCAAGCCAAATACGTTCATAGGTATATACTCGTATTAGATAGAGCTTTGTAACTTATTGTCAGTCCGATTATGTTGTTATCAACAGAATGATCTACCTCAGTCATTTTGATTAAAGCATAACCGGTGTGACAGTAAGTTCTATGACTTGACTATAGACAAAAATCTATCAAATACGGTCATATACTCGCGAAGTGAACATATTTGGCTTGGCACCGACTTCTAAGAAATCTGTAGGATACCTGTAGGATACCTAGGTTTAAAGGTTTGGGTAGGAAATCCTAAGAAGTAGGAAATAAAATTATTTTTTACTTTTTAGTTCGGGCGAATTTTTGAAGGCGGTTTTATTTTTATTTTAAAATATTTTATTTTACGCTTTTTAGTAGTGTAAAATCGTTATTTAGTATGCACTGCACTGTAATAGGCCAGAAAACCTGAACTGGATAACTTAAATATTCAAAGAATTATCCCATTATCGAGGAGATATACAGTGTATCATCAGTAGGTATGAATAATTTCAAAGATTATAGGTAACAGCCTTAGCATGCCTATATTATTTAAAGAATCACTAACCGCTAACCAACATGTCATAACTACTAAGCAAAAACTTGAATAGATCTCGAAAATGTATGACAGTTGTTACATTCAAAGAATTACTTAATCGTTAAGGAGTTATACCTTTCGTCATCAGCTCACCAATATGAGACTATGACCACCTAAAGGCAAATACTCAAATAGCTTCCAAAATATATGAACTATGTTATATTTAAAGAATTATCCCCCAACTCCTAATCTCTAAGGAGTTGTACCTTCCATCATCAGCTCACCGACACGAAAGGATGACCACCTAAACGCAAATACTCGAATAGCTTGCAAAATACATGAAATATGTTATATTTAAAGAATTGTCCCCCAACTCCTAATCTCTAAGGAGTTGTACCTTTCATCATCAGCTCACCAACATGAAAGGATGACCACCTAAAGGCAAATATTCAAATAGCTTCCAAGCCTTAGCATGCCTATATTATTTAAAGAATCACTAACCGCTAACCAACATGTCATAACTACTAAGCAAAAACTTGAATAGATCTCAAAAATGTATGACAGTTGTTACATTCAAAGAATTACTTAATCGTTAAGGAGTTATACCTTTCGTCATCAGCTCACCAACATGAGACTATGACCACCTAAAGGCAAATACTCAAATAGCTTCCAAAATGTATGAACTATGTTATATTTAAAGAATTATCCCCCAACTCCTAATCTCTAAGGAGTTGTACCTTCCATCATCAGCTCACCGACATGAAAGGATGACCACCTAAACGCAAATACGCGAATAACTTCCAAAATACATGAAATATGTTATACTTAAAGAATTATCCCCCAACTCCTAATTGCTAAGGAGTTGTACCTTCCATCATCAGATCACCAACTTAAAATGTTCATGACTAGACGCAAATACTTGATTAGTCTTCGAAAAGAAATGAAAAATGTCATGTGTGCCTACAACATTTGAAGAGTTCCCTCGATTTCTCCAGGATCCCATCATCAGATCAGAATTCGGTGACAATGGGACCAACTAGAAGGTATACCCTTTCAAACAAAAAAAGAATTTTTCAAATCGGTCCACGCGTCTTTGAGTAATCGGGGAACATACATAAAAAAAAAAAAAAGATTTCGACGAATTGTTAACCTCCTCCTTTTTGAAGTCGGTTAAAAATGTAACAAGGACAATGTCATTCAATAACAAGATTGTCATAGAAGATAAAAGATGATGTTTTCATAACATTTTGTAAAACCAATGTGGGAGCACTTTAACACGTTGCCTCCTGTCCACATGTCTCCTAACATCTGCTTTAGGGTATTTCTCGCATTATTACCATGCATTGATGGATGATGGATGAATCATAGTTTTTCCAGCGTGTTTCTGTGGTGTATTGGAGCACGAACGTATGGACCACAAGAATTGTTCCGCAATCCCGGACAAAGTTTGTATTCTACCTCGTTACTCATTACCACCACTGCTTCTAGCAATATTTTATCGTGCAATAAGTATACGTGAGAGATTGCTTTCCTTGTAAACCTAGCACGTATTAGTGGTTTCCTAAATCCCTTTCGAATGTCTGAATGAAAGTTGGTAAATAGCATGAGATTGTTAATCGTTTTATAATCGGCTGCAATAAAATGATCTTCAATTTGTCAGAAATGGATTATTTCATAGATTGTGGCTTATGAACTTCTGAAGCACATTACTTACGTGTCGCAAGATGTTGCATATCTAATTGATATTATAAGTTTAGGGTAGTTTGATACACTCCTTTATATAACGGTGTCCAAACCTACCCAGATATTGATAAAACATTGCCTTGGCCGCTATAAATTGATCTCCAAAGTGATGCACATTTACCGTTTCATGATAAATAATAATATTACCGGACTATTCCGAAGCACATGATATTGATATCGCACATTACGGTTTAATTGGATACACTCCCTTATATAACATGTATTCCATAATTATACATTGATGGAACAGTTAACATCCTGTAGATACGCGCTATTGAAACCGGCTTGGCGGTCGGTAGTCGTATTTATTCAACGGCCCGGGGATCGCCAACGATACGATACTGAAGCTTATTTGCCAATTTGCATCATTAATGCGACGTGCATAATTGATTTAATATGCTAATTTGGGAGTGACATATTTTTGTATAATACCTAAAAGTAGACACACCTAGTCTGGTAAGTATGTAGGCCTACTCAATATTTAAGTGGCTTCATTTTTCAATGATCATTTTAATTGCTCTTGATTCTTGTTTTGCTTTTGGACAAAAATATAAGGCACAACATAGGAAATGTTAATGTATTTAACTTACCGAAACAACATGTTTTTTTTGTTTTTGCGTGAATTGCTTCTAGAAATATAAATTGCTGAATACCTAAGTATTTCCATTCTGCTTGAATAAACTCTTACCTAGTCAGCTGACTAAAATTCCCAATACACAAGCCAGAATATTAAAACTTTAAGCAGCTTAAGAAGGAAACTATGAGTCAAAGTTTTTCTTAAATATTTGCAGGAAAAGGCTTTCGCCTTGGCCCGAGCGGTGAATTTTTACTTTTGTTCTGAAAGTTGGGCTGGAATTAGCATTTATCGTCTATAGACTGGATTAAACGGCACCGCGAATTGCGATTTTATTCAGTGACTCTGCGAATATTGCAGGAAACTTGATAAGTTTTAATATCAACTAACCTTAGAAAAAATAAGTTGAACTTATTTCATAAACATCGAC